>JAOXJP010255205.1:0-21578 GCA_025762735.1 Platanus orientalis | reverse complement strand
CTATACTTTTTATTATTAGGGTTATATGTGGCAGGTGAGTGGGAAAAATAAATCATCACAAAAAAAATGAATCACTTGTTGGTGTTTTTGGCTTTTTCTGCTCATATGCAACTCAATATCCCTGGTGCTTCAATCTCACTACAGTAAATCCACTGTGTTGGGAAACCTAAGCCTCTCCCACAACCCAACTGTAATGGTTGGTAATGAATCAAAAATATTTGATCAGAATGAATGCACATGATCGATATTCGCCCTACTGTGCCACTTCATGAGAACTCGGCAACTTCAACAGTTTGACAAATGACAATTTGTAACAGGCTCGGCTTCTGTGCACACAAAATCCATGCACAATACATGTTGGGGGCTAAGAATACTGATGTTCACGTCAGCATTGAAAAGTGACTTGCATGTTTTTGGGGCGCATGCTTATCACTTTTCAATGCTGATACAAGTAAGTGTTCACAGCCTCTAAACATAAATTGTACACGGATTTTGCGTGTAGGAGTGATTCGTAGCACGTGCGAGCTGCATCATGCTTCGCCGGTGCGGTAGGGGAGTTTTTTTTTGATAAGATGAGCGGTAGGGGTTTAAAGCAGGGTTTAAACCCCTCTTCTTCCCCTCTGCCCAAAGCTCCCGCCGACTTGGGCTTTGCCGTTAAAATGGAATTTCTCAGTCCATCTGCAACTCTCCCACCAAAACTCTGAAACCCTAAATCTGACAGTGCCTCCATCCCACCCACCATGAAATCCCTTGCTTCACGAACCATCTTCCACTGCGCCATTTCTTCTTCTACTTCCTCTCCTTCTCCATATTTCCTCTCTTCTCACTGTCTCTGCTTCTATTCAAGCTTCATCGAAGACCCCCAAAATAAGAGAAGAGGAACCTCTCACCCCTCTTCTTCTTCTTCAAGTTCTTCGTACTCTTCGTGGCGACACCACGACGAAGAGAGCCGAAACGTGAAGGTATCAGTATGGTGGGACTTCGAGAATTGTTCCCCTCCTGCAGGGGCGAATGTCTCCAGAGTGGCTCAGAGAATTACATCTGCACTTCGAGTTAATGGGATAAAGGGACCCGTTACAATCACTGCCTTTGGAGATGTCTCGCAGCTCTCGAGGTCGAATCAAGAGGCGCTCTCTTCGACTGGAATCTGCCTTAATCACATTCCTCACGGTTAGTTTTGATTTTTCAATTTCTCATATCGGTATAGATTTTGGTGCAGAAAATAAATTCCATGGTGGAGGGTGAAATTGAGAAACAATGGTATTATGTAATTTTACTTGTTTTCCTTGTTCTAGATCAATAACTTACATATGAAAATTTCAAAACCAAGAAGTGAGAGATTGAAGTTCTAGCTATGATGGATAAATGGAATTAACGACCAAGTTTCAATTTTTTGATTGTATTAAACAACTTCAGCCCTTCTTATATGACCCGTGACATTCCAAATTTGAGGCTTCCATATTGTTTGTCTAAACATGGTATTGTTTTTTCCACCATTGATTCAAATTTCAGCGATATTTATATTTCCCTACTTCTAGAGAGGCGAAACGAACTACAAGGAATACAAAATTTCGTTGAAAATTGATATTGATGCTCCCGAGCTAAAACCTACCCTAAACCCATTCTTTGTAAAAAAAAAAAAAAGGTCTAGTAGCCATTTTTCTCTAAATGATTAACTTATACATAGAACATAGATACTTTTTTAGTTTTCAGTCTTAAATCTTGGGTGTGTATCCATGCTTATCTTTACATTCCTTGAAGTTTCATTGAAAAATTTCACTATGATTAACAGTGAGATTTCCTCAAAATTTTCATTATTTCGAAACATTTTTAGCAAAATTTCCATGAAATTTCAATAAGTCCCCTAGAGGAAAATATCGGATAAAATCGAAATTTTATTCCTTGGTATTTTTCTGCAATGCAAGCTACCTTAGTCAGTCAGTAAAGTTAAGAGTGCTGAAGCCACAAACCTGGGAGACAAGCCAATCTTCATCCACCGACCTTTTAGCCTTCTAACTGCTAACGCACTTGCGGTATTGCTTGTAACCCGTACCATGGAGCTATAGTTGCTTGGAGAACCTAAATCATGAAATGACATGAGAAACAGGTGGAAAATGTCAATTATTTATTTATTTATTTTTGTTAAGTAAATTTTTTTTATATTAAATCAATGGAAGAGTTACAATTGTGTGTATGTAGATTGATTTGTATACCTCAAGATTGAAGGAAAGCCATTAGGATACAATAATCTTTCATTTTTTCCCGTATGTAAAGAAGCTAATATTTCTGCTGGTTGATTTGCTTCTCTCCATACACATACAAATTTCATAACTCTCCAATTTGGCTAGTACTTGTCATATTTTTCTTGTAATGATGAGTACTCACCTAAGGCTATTGCACCTGCCCTCTAGGATTTCCATTGCCAATTTTGCGTCCTTGGTTATCCAAATTTTGTGGAAGCCTTAATTGATTGCAATGAGGAGGCCTTTGTATAATGCCAGCAATTTTACTCCAAGAACATATATCAGTTCAATGCCACCCATTTAAGCAACAATGGGGATTCCCGTATCATTTTTGAGACGACTGCTATACCCAGCTGTTGTTTGTGTGACTGATCCATCACAAGATTTCAAAGTCCACCCCATATATGGTTTCAGCCAGGTGCATTTCTTCAAAGCACTTTGTGGTGAAACTCCATTTCACCATGATATATGTATTCAAAGGAGTTCCTTCACATGTCTTCGGCAGTTGCAATGATTTAGCCTTCACTTCAGATACGATTGTATTTATGATTGTCTCTACTCCTCTGCCGGTGTTGCCAAATCTCATTTAATTTCTTTCCCACCATATCTGATATAGAGCATTGTTAAAGAAAAGTTTCCCAATTATGGCTGTGGTGGATTTCCCGTTGAAGGTTTTATGTATCCATTTACTTTCAACGAGGAAAGGTTTAATTCTTCTTCTACATGGATGTAGCTTTTGTAAGAAGGAACTCCAAATGGCCTTTGAGAACTCACAATGAAATAGTCAAAAAAACGACATTGTATATTTTTCAAGATTCTAAGTTTGCGTGGTTGACTCTGTGTGAGGAATCTCTTTTTCATAATCCGTCATGTAACAAAACTGTGCTTTGGTATGTGGTTTGGAAACCACACAACATCATGCCAATCCACTAAAGGAGCTGGCGTTCTACATAATTCCCAGGTTGATCTGGTAGAGAACTCACCATTTGAATTTGCTGTCCAAACAATCCGGTCCTCTTCTTATGTAGGGTAGCTGCTTTATGGATGGTAAGACATGCCATGCTTGCATCAATAGTGGAGATCTTGATGGTCTCGTGTGCCATTCTTCATTATGTATGATAGATGCAACTGAACTAAGGTGATTAAGTCCTGCATCAACTATAATACACTCCCCATAAGTTTTGATTAAAACTCCTTGATGTCACTTGTCAAGCCAGAGTTTAGTACTGCATCCATTTCCTATAATACAAAGGATGTGTTGTTCAACCACATCTCGAATTTCATGATTTTTCTCCATTTCCAAGAGCAGTCTCTTGGGATTTTCGTAGTCCAGATCGAATTCTGCTTCAGATACTTTGCATGCACCCATTTTACCCAGACTCTTTTTTGGAAGCCACCCACCATAATTGTTTCATGATACACATCATTCATTTCCTTCATTTTTCTGATGTTTAAACTGTCCTCATAAGGTTGGCACATAGCCTTCCAACCGATAGTATGTAACTTTCTAGTAAGATCCGGATCAGCCCAAAGAAATCTTGCAAATATAGATTCTATGTTATAATTATAACTATCTTCAATTGGAGAAATGGGTTTGAAAAATGAAAAGCTAGAGAAGTAGTTGTTCGTGAGGGAATGCATCATAATAATGGTAATAGGGTTTCAGTGTTTCTTCCATTTTCATTAGGTAGTTGTATCATAGTATAACTATTTAAACATATCTTTTTTTTGTTTTTTTTGAATAAATAAATAAATGAATAAGGGATATTAGTGAGGTAAAAGGTTATTGATGTACATTGTATTTTCTTGTATGGACCTCGGCTTAAATTGACAAAGTCATACTCATACTAAATTACTTATTACACATGGGTTTTCTCCCCCTTTATTCTTCTTTAGTAAAACTAATACATAAAAGTTTACATGAAGAATGTAATTCATGTCCTTATCTAAATGAGAACTATTTTTAATATTTTTTCTCTTGTTCTCAAACATTAAACACTTATGTATATCAAGGAAGTTGTATGTGTGTACAATTGGACCCAAATGAGAATGCTTTGGATTTATGGGTCTTCATAGAAGGTTTGGAAGTTGGCTTTTTCTTTGTGCTCCCTTTGCTCTTTCTACTTTTTTTCTCTTTCTTTTCTCTCTAATTCATTCTAATTTCTTTTCTTTGATTCTATTTACCAAATTTCTTAATTTCGTGGCTACTTTTGTCTTAAAATTTCAATTCTTGAACTATTTGCTTCTGCACTTTTAATTTGACAATTTATTTGAGGGCCTTGGAATATCCAACATCAATTTTGGTATCTTCTCAATTGTGCTGCATCAATTTTGGTATTAGATCTTTCATCCTGCATCAGTCAGTAACCATGTGTATGTGTGTGTGTAAGATCAGATTTTGTTGTCCTCTGCATATTAGTGCATACTTTGGTAAGAAGGATTTGTTATCAAATCAGGGCAGATTGGTACACTTCATCCCTATAAAAGCACTTTGTGGTGTTGGTGAAATTGGAAGTGGTGATTTCTTCTTTTAGCTTGTGTAGATTGTGTTAGAGTAGAAGATAAAGATATCAGAGATGAGCCAGTCCTCCAAACTCTAAAGTTTTTGGGTTGGTGGGAATGGCTTTGGAATGAGACAATATGATGCACCTAATGCCCATATTAGCACCATCATACTTGATAGAAGCTATTTTCTGGCTTTACAGTCTACGATGTTGTATGTTAAAGGAAAAGACAAATCAGGATATCTCACAGGAGACCTTACAGCCCTAAGCCCACATGGCCGTAGCTATTCAAAATGGGAAGTGGAAAATGCTATTTTTATGGTTATGTCATGGATGCTTCACTCTATGCATCCTAACATTAATAATTATTACTTGTTTCTATCCTCAGTCAAGGAGATTTAGGTGGTACAAATTTATTTTGAATTAGGAAACACAGCTAGGGTCTATGAGCTTCACCAGAGTATATGGAGAATGAGGCAAGGGGAGAAGTTACTTTCTACTTACTAGTATACAGGAAATATAACTATCAGACATTCCAAGCCTGATGTTCAGAAGATGCAGCAGCCTGTAAAAATATTGTTGAAGAAAACTGAGTGTTTGAGTTAGCCTGGTACATACCAGCTTGAGGGGGAGTGGGAAACTAGATGTAATAATGTGAAAAGGAATTTATATTATACTGGTGTCTAAGGGCATACTTGGGGTTATACGATATATTAATGTATTTGTGAATGCCCATCAGTGCAACTACTACATTTCCTCATTTTCTTTCTCCCTCTTCTTTCTCTTCTTCTCCTTCCTCTTTTCTTCTCTTGAAAAACTAGCAGCATAAAACCAGCATACTATCAATCCATTCAATTGTTTTGTGAGTAAAAATGCCCATCATTTAGGCAGTCTGGTTTGATGGCATTTGATGGTGCTAATAGACAATTATTTCATACATCAGATGGTATAATATTCTCTGATGATTCTTCTCATCTTTTGCATAATAATATCTTTCCCTTCTTTTATTTTCTATCATGAATTGGGGTTAGTGTAAGATTGAGTGCGTCTCTCTCTCTAATTACTTGATAAGGGCCTAACTCATCCTTTCTTTTTTGGCAAATAAATTATGCCTTTCTTGACCTAGCTTTTTTACTATGTAAATGCTTCTTTCAATGCAGGTGGGAAGAATAGTGCTGATAGGTCTCTTCTCGTTGATCTTGTATATTGGGTGTCCCAAAATCCTCCACCAGCACATCTTTTCTTGATATCAGGGGACAGGGACTTTGCAAACATTTTCCACCGGTTAAGGATGAATAATTACAATATATTACTTGCGAGCACAGAATCTGCACCGGGTGTTCTTTGCAGTGCTGCAAGTATCATGTGGCACTGGAATGCTCTGGTTAGAGGGGATAGCCTTACTGGTAAGCATTTTAACCAACCCCCAGATGGTCCCTATGGTTCTTGGTATGGCCACTATAAGGGGCCACTGGAGGACCCGTTTTCGGATATGGAGCAACCTGCTTGTTTTCAGCCTGAGGATTTGACAGAGCCTGGAACAGATTCCAAGTTTCACCCAGTTCCTAAGGCCTTTTTGAGTCGGATTTGTAAAATATTGAACTTGTACCCAAAAGGAATTAATATTACAGAACTTCGTTCAGAGCTTGCAAGAAATAATGTGACCATAGATAAAGACTTCTTTGGCTATAAAAAATTCTCGCGCTTGCTTTTGTCGATGCCTACTATTTTGAAGCTTCGGCCTGCTGGTGATGGCATGATATTAGTTCATGCTATCCACCCAAAAGCTGCTGAACCAGTTGAGTCCAATTTGAAAGTATCTACAGTTCCAGAAACTAAGAAGGAAGACCAGGACCACATTGTCACTGTGAAAGAAAATGGAGGGGACAGTTCTGTGGCTGCAGATGTAAATGGGAAATCATCGTCACCATTACCTGCTCCTCCAACTCCTGCACTTAAAGTGGAAGAGGCTCCTCCACTTGGCCACAAAGAGATTGATGCACACACAACTGTGGGTCATCTAACTAATGTGGAGGAACAAGATTCCACATATGAAATGGGCTTTCTCCAAAAAATCTGCAGAAAGTGGTTTGGCTGTAAATATGGGGACTCCAAGGAGAAAGGTACCACCATTCCAGAAAAATGTTCTGCTGCCTTTGATAATTCTATGCAGACAAAGTCTGAGGAATTTTTTTTGGAATCAACACCTTATTGTCCTGATCCATTGTCATCATCAAATGTGACTAAATCAGTGCTGGATGAGAAAATCTCTACGGGTTCTGGAGACAATGGTGAGAAATCTATCCCAACTACAGGCCTTTTAAACACAATTGTGAACTGGTGCAGATTTTGGAGAACTAGCCCAAATCCGGATAAAGCAAGTGGACAATGTGGAAAGGAAGTGAACCAGAAGAGCAGTCAATCTGAAAATCGTGAATTATTCTTGAAGGATTTTTCTTGGGATGACTTGGATTTATTTGTACACACACCCAAAGGCTCAGTCCTCATCTCTCAATCAAGGACCAGGTACTTGTTTTTGTTTTACTTCTAGTATTTTCTCACCTGTTGTGCTGGTGATAATGTTTCAGCCAGCTTTGATCCACTAATCTTTGCTTGTTTTAGATTTTTGGCCAACAAAATTTTAGTTTCCCATCATTCATTTACTTCTCATTTGTGTAGTACTGCATAAATTAACAATGAGTTCTCTTATTATACACATTCTTTTGTTTTTTGTTTTTAATAGGATTTTGTCATACATGTATGGCATAAGAAGCATTGTAGATAGGGCTGTCAACTATCCACCTAAGCATCCATATTCGGTTCGTATTCGACCCACTTAAGGCAAATACAAATACATCTATATCCGATTCATTTAGCAAATTTTCGTTTATAAACAAACCAAATATGTATATATATATATATTCACCCCATGTTTTCAAGCCCAAATTATGTGTCACCACTCAAAACCTTAACTTTTTGACAGAATGTGTAATAAGATATATCCGGATTTGTATCGAATATTCGTTTAAGAAAACAAATACAAGTACAAATCTTATTTTTAAATATCCGCAGATATCTGAATTTGTATCCAATATTCAATTAAGTAAATGAATACAAATGCGGATGCATCAATATCCCCTTCAAATTCGCTTCATTTACAGCCCTAATTATAGTGAATGGTTAATGACTCAGGCATACCTTCTGTTGGTTGATGAAATTATGGTTTTTTTGTAAAGAGAAGGGAAGCACTATAGACTTGCTTATTGTAGACGGTAATTACCATTCATGAAGGGAATCAGGGATTCTATTTAAGATGGAAATGGAGAAAGCTTATGATAAAATAAACTGGAAGTTTTTGGACTATATGCTTAATGGATTGGGATTTGGAATTAGATGGAGGAAATGGATAGCTAAGTGTTATGAGATGGCCTTTTTTCAGTTCTTCTCAATGGCTCTCCCAAAAAATATTTGCATAGTAATAGAGGATTGCGACAAGGAGGTCTGATATCTCCTTTCATTTTTTCGGTGGTTGCAGAGGCATTCAATGCTATGCTATCTAAAGCTTTCCTTGGAGGGATGGTGGAAGGTTTTGAAGTAGGCATGAATGGTATGATGGTGGCCCATCTTCAGTTTGCTAATGAGACCCTCAATATGTGTAAGAGCCCAGTAAAACACCTGAAATTCTTAAGATGTGTAATTAGATGTTTTGAAGTGGTTTCAGGTTTGAAAATAAATTTGTCCAAAAGTTGTATCTATGGCATGGGTTAGATTGAGGATCTTTGGAGGTATGCAAAAGTCTTGGGTTGTAAGCAAGGAGTACTTCCCACTACTTATTTGGGGATGCCTTTAGGGGCCACTTATAAATGCAAGACAATTTAGAATCCGGTTGTTGAAATAATTCATAAAAGACTAGCCGGCTGGAAATGGATGTACTTATCTAATGGTGGCAGAATTATACTGATCAAGTCAGTCCTAGCAAATACCCCCACATACTTTGTCTCTATTTACTACTCCCGCATCAATTGTCAGAGAGATTGAGAAGAGTCAAAGAGCCTTTCTTTGGGGAAAATGAAGGAATAATATAGGGATCGATATGGTGGCTTGGGAGGATATCTGCAAACTGAGTGTCAATGGTGGGATTGAAATTAGGAGAATTAGAGATGCAAATAAGGCTCTACTTGCGAAATGGTTATGGAGATATGCTGTAGACCGTGACAGTCTCTGGAGAAGGATGATTGTTGAAAAGTATGGAGAAACCAACCATTGGGAGTCAAAAAGGCTTTCTTGCTCTTATGGGGTGAGCTGTTGGAAGGGGATAATTAATCAGTTGGATGACTTCAAAAAGTCATTAGGCTAGATGTTGAATCTGGATCCTTCACTTATTTTTGGAAGGATAGATGGTGCTTCCAAAAGCCTTTATACAGGGAATTTCCACAAATCTTTTCTATAGCACAAGATAAAAATACTTTAATTGCTGACCATTGGAATTGGTTGGGAGAGGAGGGTACCTGCAGCGTTCTTTTGAGAAGACACTTAAATGATTGGGAGGTGGACTATATGACAAAGCTCATTAGCACTATAGAGAATATTAAATTAACCAGGGAAAGGAGGACACTTGGTTTTGGACCTAATGTAAGAATGAGAATTTCTCAGTGAAATCTTGTATGAATATTTTTGGGGATATATGAATGTATAATGACATTTGGAAGCATATGTGGTGATGTAGGATCCAAAGGGAAATGATTCCTACAAGAATTATTTAACCATAAAGCTTAAAAGAATGTTTCTTGAAATTAAAGAATGCTTAAAATTTAAAGAATCAAAAAAACTAATTTAAGAATGAATGGATTATCAAAGGGAAGCAAGAAATCTAAGGAAATTGAATAGAAATCAATAAAATAATGCAAAAGATTCAAAAATTGAGAAAACTTCAAGAAACCCTAGATTTTAAGGTTGGAAATTGAGGATTTTTGTATGGTTATGTGTGTTGGGTTATGAAAAGGCTAAACCTAAAAGGAATTAGGTTTTTATGGGAAGATGGTGGAGTAATTAGAAAAAATAAGGTTTGGTGGAAAATTTTCTGTAGCACAACAAAATGGTTTAAAGAAGGTGAATAACAAGAAGAAAAGAATGGAGGAGGTGAGGGATGATGTATAAGAACAAAGTAGATTGTAAAAAAAAATGTAAGAAAAGAATATTAAAAAAAAGAATGAATAATTTTCTACAGAATATTTAAAGAATGATTCAAGAATAAAGTAAACATAAGAGAGAAATGAGGAAAAAAAGAAAGAATAAGAAGAAGATGAAGAACTCACTTAACCGTGAGAAATGTAGTCAAACCTTGGGCTTCAAAAATCAACTTTAATTCATAAATTTTCTTCAACTAACTATACATGAGATCTTTGTGATTTATTTATAATAAAAAATTCGGAATTAGACCAAAATACCCCTCCCATGTACGATCAAGCCAAAAAAACCTAGAAAAATTTTAAAAAAATCCTAAAAATTCATGAAAACAGTTCTAAACTATCCTAAATTAATTTTAACCCCTCCCCATGGCTCATGTGGCCTTAGTAAATCTTTCTCATTACTAAGGTCTTCCTAAAATAGAAAGATAACAACTAAAATAATTCCTAAAATAGAAAAATAAAGGGAAAATCTTGTAGGCAGCACTATATCGTCTTCTTGCAGCCTTTGTTCTTGATCTTGGGCTTCCACAAAGATTGGAACTTTTCAAGCCATGTTAATGCCACCGCATCAGTTTGGCTAAGCCTCGTTCTGCATCTAATCGCGTTCCTTTGGTGTTGAGTGGGAAGCTTGGAAATGGGGATGCAAAGCCTTTTTAGTGACTTGATTAAGGAGTGGTGGGAGTCTTTTGATGTCTTTGGTAAGCCGGGTCAGAGACTTCGGCCTAAGTTAAAGTTGCTTAAGGATAAGCTTCGATGCTGGAACAAAGAAGTCTTTGGAAGCATTGAGAGCAAGAAAAATGAGTTATTAGGAGAGATTAGCTTTTGGGATTCAAACGAATAACAAAGAAGTTTATTGGATGGCGAAGGACAAATGAGGGAAACTACTAAACAAGAGTATTCTAAGATTACTTGCTTAGAAGAGATCAAATGGAAACAAAAAGTAAAAGTCCAATGGTTGAAGGAAGGGGATCACAACAACAGGTTTTTCCACAAAGTAGCATCCGCATGAAGAAATACGAATTTCATTCACTCCCTTAAAGATGATCATGGTGTGGAGATTGATTAAAGCAGCTTGAAGGATCACATCGCTTCCTATTTTATGAATCTATACAAGGAGTAGGGCATTAGAAAACCGAAGTTAGCGGGATTTCCTTTCAAAGAATCTTGGCAAATATGAGAAATTAGGTGGAGTGCCTGTTTGATGGGGAGGAAATTAAGAAGGTGGTGTGGAGTATAGAGGACAACAAGGCTTTGAGCCTTGATGGGTTTATCATGGCTTTCTTCAAACAATGTTGGGATGTAGTGAAAAAGGATATTATAGACACCATTAACAATTTCCATAAGGAAACTTTTCTTGATTTTGGGAGTAATGTGACTTTTATTTCTCTCATCCCGAAAGCTCAAGATGCTTGTAGAATTTATGATTTTAGACCTATAAGTCTAGCAGGGAGTACTTATAAAATCCTATCAAAAACTGCCTTGCAGATTGAAGGAGGCATTGAAAGATGTCATTTCCCCGAATCAGAGTGCTTTTTTGGGTGGCAACAGAGTGTGGATGGTGTGCTAGTTGCTAATGAATGTGTAGATGCTATTCTTAAGAAAGGGGACTCGAGGGTCTTGTGCAAATTAGACATGGAAAAAGCATATGGCATAGTCAATTGGAAATTTCTTGACTATATGCTAAAGCACTTGGGATTTGGAAACAAATGGAGGAGGTGGATGAAAAAATGCTATGGGACGGCCTCTTTCTCCATCCTTTTAAATGGCTCGTCGATGGAGTTCTTCCATGGTTCTCGTGGCTTAAGACAGGGGGATCCTCTATCTCCCTTCTTATTTTTGATTGTTGCTAAGGCATTTGGTGCCCTTCTATCAAAAGCTTTTTATGGGGGTCTGCTGGAAGGATTTAAGGTGAGGGAGAATGGTTTGATAATTTCGTATCTCCAATTTGCTGATAATACTCTCATCACGTGTAAGGAGTCTGAGGAGCAAGTCAAATATCTTAGGTGTGTGATCCGATGTTGTGAGACTGTGTCTAGGCTCAAGGTGAATCTCCACAAGAGTAAAATGTATAGGGTGGGAAGGGTTGAGCAGATTGATAGATTGGCTAAATGTTTGGGTTGCTTAGAGGGGGTCATCTCCCAACCACCTATTTAGGCCTACTGTTGGGTGCTCCCTACAAAAGCATTGCATCTTGGAATCTGATTATTTCTCGCATTTAGAAAAGACTAGCATGTTAGAAAGGGAGTCTCCTATCTAAGGGGGGCAAAGTTGTGTTAATAAAATCGGTCTTGGCAAGTCTCCCGACATATTATCTCTCCTTGTTCTCGATTCCAACTTCGGTGGATAATAAGATTGAACAATGTCAAAGGAATTTCCTTTAGAGGAAAGGAAAAAATCGTGAAAGAATGCACTTGGTTGCATGGGAAGATGTCTGCAAGCCTAAGAAGTTTGGTGGTCTTGGAATTACCAGAATCAAAGATATGAATAGAGCTCTTCTCCCTAAATGGCTGTAGAGATTTGGCATTACAAGGACAGCTTATGGTGCCAAGTTATGGCGGATGAGTATGGAATTGTCAATGAGTGGGAGACCAAAATCACCTCGATGCCTTATGGTTGTAGTTGCTGGAAGGCCATTCTAAAGTCCTCAGAGGATTTTAAGAAAGGAATCAAGGTGGAGGTTGAGTCTGGTGCTAAACAGGATTTTGGAAGGATAGATGGTGCTCATCTACTCCACTAATGGTGGAGCATCTGAATCTATGCCGGTTGGCAAGAGATAGAGATGATGGTGAAGGATTATTGGACCGTTATGGGCCCACAGGGGTTTTGGAATGTGGACTTGCGTCGTGGTCTAAATGACTGGGAGATGGAAGATTTGGCTCGTCTTCTAGGAAAGGTTGACCCGTTTTCTTTTAGGGAAGATGTGGAGGACCATCAAAGATAGATATATGCAAGTAATGGGATTTTCTCCATCAAATTGTTTAGAGAGGCTAAATGGACAGATGAGGCGCCTCCTAACAAGTTGTGGGCTGATATTTGGAAGCTCCATCTCCCCTCTATGGTTGGTTTTTTCATTTGGACTTTGCTTGAAGGTTGTCTTCCTACCATTGACCTACTTCAAAAAAGGGGTTTGATCATTTCCAATATATGCTCTCTATGTATGCACAATGTCGAACCTATTGACCATCTTTTTATTCATTTCCCTTTTGCTCTTGAGATTTGGGAGAGACTTTTGAACGAAGTAGGGCTCTCTTGGGTGATGCCGAATAGGATGGACGTGTTTCTAGCATCTTGGAGAACTGAAAAGGTCCCCAAAAAGGGAATGGTCTTATGGCAGTTACTAGCTCCAACGGTTTGCTGACTTATGTGGCTTCAAAGAAACAAAAGGGTCTTTGAAGGGGATAAAGACCCAACCTATCTTGCAATGCAAAGGCTCTAGCCTCCTTCTGGGGTCTTTGCTAGAAAGATCTTGGGGATAATTTGATGGCGGCCACTATAAGAGATTGGGGGTTAAATTTCAAAATGTATCCTTTTTGTTTTGTTGTTTCTTTGTAGTCTTTGGGGATTTCACATCTCTTTTCTTTCTTTAATGAAATTTTACTTATAAAAAAAAATGTCCACATCACTTATGTTACCTCATGTTACCTTACATAATCCCATTATCATGACCACGGTTCAAAATAGCGAAATCAAAATCAGGATCGGATCAAAATTTGTACAGTATTTTCAAAAATCGGCCGATCTAGGTCAATCTTGGATCGGATCGGTCACGTCTGGATTGGAATTGGCTGATTCTTGAAACCATGATCATGACATTTTCAAGCATACAAGTTAATACATTACATGCCTCACATTTAAGGAATGATCACAAATAGAAGGCTAATGCCTTCTATTAAAAGCAAGGCGTTCTTTCTAATTTAAAGATGATCACAAATAGAAGGCTAGTGTCATTTACTACCTTACCCAATTCCACAACCAAGATGATTTCCTCATTAAGCATACAAGTCAATTCAAACATGCCTCACAACCAAGATTCTCTCTCTCTCTCTCTGTGATGAATAACAAAGAATAGTATGAATGAGAGAAAAGGGAGGGGGAATACAAGCAAGTAGCATGGCAACTACGAAAAACAACCAAGAAAACTAGCAACAAGCTACATCACCAAACCGGAAGCGAATCCCCTACAAAACAAGAGCTTTGCCCAACACTCCATTTAGCAATCCTATCGGCTAAGGAGTTTGAGCCCAAGGAACGTGAACTAGCTCAGCATCCAACACATTAATGAGAGCCTTGATCTCCACCAGGAAATGATGAAGTCTCCACGAATCACACAACATCCCCCTTCCCTAAGAGATAACCGTCATAGAATCTCTCTCTCTCTCTCTCTCTCTCTCACACACACACACACATACAACACATGCCAAGAAAAATGTTTAGGTATTCTCAATTTCCCTTTCCCCTTCAAATGGTGATGCAGACATTAGGACCAAGTGGGACCCACACATGGCCTTGGTGGGGTCCACACAAGAAGATACAAGGAGGAACATCTTTAGGACACAGTAGAATTAATAAAATTTTTGGTTGTTTTCTCACTCTCCATGAGTGGAATTCCTCATCTTCCTTAAGTTTTTGGTGCCTAAACTTGATCCCAAGGATGGTGATATTTAAGGGCTGTGAAGGTAGGTGATTACCTCACGCAAGTTACTATATCTTTCACTTTCTCTTCTCCATCTTTTCTCCTCCTTTTCTGTTATTACTTGCTTCCAAAACTCGACCCTTTATTAAACCATACTGTTTTGATTTCCATTATAACAATCCTAGTTTCCACACCCACATACAATTAGCCAGACCATAAACCTCTTCCACTTTGAGTTCAGCCATCAAATCCTTCTCCATTAAAAATCCTTAACCCTGTGGCACTGTCATCTTGAGGTTCTCCAAGTGATTTCATCAAGAAATCCTTCTACTAGCAAGAGTTAAACATGTGGTTGTGATATCTTGTTAAATCCTTAAATATTCTGAAGTCTGGAAGAAAATCCCCATGGAATGGTACGTGTAAAAGTATCAGAAGTGAGCATTCTGAAAACTACTTGATTTCGGCCGAAGAATCTTAATCAGAGAGACTTGAAACTGCTGGGTTGAATCCTCTGATTAGCCACCAGGTAATGTCCTATAACTATACTTATTCTACTGAGAGAAGTGCTGATCTGAAGCTCTTGTTGTGTGACTGTTCTGAGACCACCAAGCTATCAGAATTCTTATTCTAGATACAATTCTCATTAAGTCTGTGTTGATTAGTAGGTTTAATGTCTGATTCATTACCCTGTTGACTGCTCAGTCTCTAAACCTATAGATCTCTGTCTATCCCTGTGCCGCTAGTTGCTGAACAGTACTACTTCAGTCACTACACACTCACTCATCACCTGCTGTCCCAGTACCTACGACAACGCCATCATACCCTGATGTTTCCTCCTTGAAACAGAACCTGTTTAATCATACACGTACCTTGCTGCTAGATTGTGTTTATCCCTAAACAGTCACTGTTAAACCACAGAAACCAGTCCTGTTCTAACTTCTGAACTCCAGTATAAACATCCCGAACTAATGCTCCTATTTCAGCCTCTCAACAGCTATGAATAGCCTGCTGCCTAGCCATTACCAGTCCTTGTTTTAAACTCTAATCTTCTGATTGTCCAAAGACTCACACTCCTATTACTACTTTACTGTTCAAGCCAGAGAGTTCCTTGTATGAGTTAAAGCACCCATCCAAATAACCTTGATACTTTGCTGTTTTCACTCAAAACAGAACCTATCTAATACTACTGCATTTCAGATCTGACCCTTTGGAATCCATACAACCCATACCCGAAAGCTCTACACCTCTCCTATTCAGCCTTGCACTACTTGTAGTTCTTTGAGTGTTATTTTGGGTTGTGTGCTGCATCAATTTTGGTATCAGAACTTGTGCACTGCCTAATTTTTGGAATCAGACCTATTATTCTACATCAAATGGCTACCCTCATATGACTAAAGATCCAACCTCAAATGTCATCTCCAGTTTGATACAACATCCTCAAATTCAATCATCGAGGAATCAAGCAGATCAATGTGATTCCATTTCCAAACTAAAATGAGAAAATACCGTCCTTCATTTTGCAACAGCCTGACAACCTTTTCTTTCTTCCAAGATAATAAACTGTTGAATCCAATTACCATAAAGCCTTAAAAAACATACAAAGTCCAAGAAGTTACCTTTAGCCGAGAATCTGGATCCTTTGATAAAAGCTAATGTACTCAAATCAGGAACACAGAGTGATACTATCTATGGCTAACAAACAACCTCATTCCCTAAAAATCATATATAGCTGATTGCCTAGGTGGGTAAAGAGTTCCTCAATCTTTGCTCTGCCTAGGATTCCCATTTGCTAACACATTCAAATATTATTTGGTTTTTTAACCTTGAATGAGAAAGGAAAAAAGAATAGAAAAAAAAAAAAGAGAGAAAAGATAATATCCCCACCTAAATACACTAAAAAGAAGAACCTTCCCCCACCCCACCCCACCCCACAAGGGCTCCCATTCATCCCCCATTCCCCCCACCTGCATAGACCTGGGTTCAAGACCCGTCTTCACCTACTAATAAATTAACTACTAACGTTCACGTATCCAAAAAAAAAAAAAAAACCCTTGCAGCCATCTTACATTTTATTCAAATTCCAACAACCTCTCAAGCTAGTGATGCTGGATATGATAAGCTTGAGAGCAAATTGATGTAAGGGCAGCCTAGGCTTGTCTATCTTGCTTAAGTAGGCCCAATTAAAGATATGGAAGCTTAGGACAGATTTAAAGTAGCCAAGAAATAAATAAAAACACACCCAAGTAATTTGAAATTTTAAAAGAAAATTAGGGAATAAAAGAGGGAATCAATTAGAATAATTTAGCAAGAAATAGACAAGAAAAAAGGCAAGAATAAGGAAAAAAACACTGTTTTAGGGTTTATGGAATCCCTAGGCAGAACCCCCGAAATTACCAAAATACTCTTGCTGATGTGTCAAAAAACGATGAAATTTTACAGGTGTTTAGATGAGTATATAAGTGATCTCCATGCAAAACTTAAGTTATTATGACAAATATAAGTATATGAAACACTAATTTTACCAGTCAGCAGTGTTATGTAAAGAAGATAACATAAAACAGGGAAGGAATCTTTGCTTAAGCAGAGATTCCAGAGGGAATTGAGGGGTTGGAAAGGGCATATGATGGGGATTAAAACCTTAAAAGAAGTAAGAGAAAAGGTAGCAATAGAGGGGAGCGATTTGAAGGTTTTATAAACCCAGAAAATTCTATTGCAGAGGAACAATGGTGATGCGGAACCAAAGTACAGTATATGCAAAACACTTGCAGCTGATCTCAAATAACAAAAAATATCCCAAATAATCAATTATGAAAATTCCACCCCAGTGGCAATTTCATAATTTTCCAGAAAAAGTGGAAAATTACCAAAATATCCTAATGACATATCAGAATTTTTCGGGCTTCTAGGAATATTCCGAGCAGACCTTTAGGGTACTCTCCTCCAAATTTGGTGTCTCTAGCTATTCAAACTAGAAAACCCCTAATTAGGTGAAGGTGCCTTAATGGAGAATTCAATAGAAAAAACAGAAAATTATATGTATTTTGGCTACTTTCGGATCCAACAATGTGTATATGTTGTAGCATAAATAGGTATCTACCAACACTGAGCAAATGAGGAAATAAGATCCACAACAATAACAAATTACCAATAAAAATCTGTTGTCCAAGCACTGGTACTGTAGCAGATTTCTATAACCCAATAAAGTGCTCATCCACTAACTAGATTTATCATTCGTTATAAGGTCATGGGGTTTACCTCTTATATGTTATTTCATAACTTTTAGGAATATTTATTAAGAATTAGGGAAGGGTTTGAGCACTCTTGAAGAAAAAAAAATTATTTTTTACTTCTTTTTTTTTTCCTGGATAGTCCAATCTAGGACGATGCAGAACGATCCGGCCCCGGATCAGACGTTCCCAGTAGGATTGCGATCTATAAGGCAGGATCGGACCGGTCCTATCTGATCCCAATCCAAATCAGGTGATCCGATCCCGGATCATCTGATTTTTAAAATGATAATGATTTGGAGAGAGAAGTCCTCTTTAGGGTGGTCGTCCAAGGCTGTAGGTGGCCCTGGTAAGAGGGTTCATCCACAGGTTTAAAGGTCAAGAAATGGTGCTGAAGATTGTCAGGGAAAGTTAAAAGAAAGCTACAGAATTTTCTGTAGATAAAAAGGAGTAATGGAAAGAAAAAAAAAGATTGATTGAAGGAGAATGGAGGAAATCGGAGAAGTAGAAGAAGAAGAGGAAGCAATGCCCATGCGTGGGTGGGTTTTTTCTCAAAACCCGATTTTCTATTCCAAAAACTTCTTCAGTCGTTACAGCCATAGGGTTTTTAAACCCTCTTTAATAAAAGTGAACTGAAATCCCTAAAATGCCCTCCTATATGATTGCACGACCAACACTAAACAAACCCCTAATTAGACTTTTCCTTTGCATAAAAAAAACAACTTACCAAATAACCCTAAACACTACTAATTGAATACCCGATACTCTATGGCTACAAAAGACCCTTATTACATGCTTAAAATTTGAAATTAAAAGACCCTAAACACCTAATTACCATAGACATCTTCACTTGGCCTTCCTTCCTTGAAAATTCTTGGGCTTGGGCTTCCAAATAGGATAGGCTTTTTCCAAGTGATGGAGTACTACTGCATCAACTCCCCCTCCATTAGAAAACTCAACTCCGTTGAGTTGGGGTGGAGGTCCTAAAATGCCATCACTTCCTGGAATCCAATGGAGAAGAAAAGACCATGCAGTCTTCTTGAGCTTCACTTCCAGTGCATCCTTGCAAGGAACTATGCTGATCTTCGTTCTACCTTGCTGAAAGGAATAGGTGTTCTTGAAACCACAGTGCCACGCTTTCTTATCATAGAACCATGAACGCCTAAGTAATATATGACATATCTTTAGAAGTAGTACATCACACATCACTTGATCAATAAACCGTCACAAAGAATAGGTAACAAGGCATCTCTCTTGAGCTAGCAAGTATGTGTTGTTGACCTAAGCTACCTTATATGGTGAGGGATGTGGCTCCACTTTCAGACCAAGCTTCTTGCAAGTCTCTTCAAACACAACATTAGTATAGCTACCACCATCAATCACAAGTGAGCACAACTGGTTGCTACACCTAACTCTAGTCTGGAAAAGATTACTACGTCGTCAATCCTCAGTATCCTTGACCTCCCTGGTGGTCAAGACTAGACGCAAAACACCAACTATCTTCTCCTACTGTTCCTGATGTTGCTGCTCAAGATCTGCCTCAGCCTTTAAGAACATCTCATCAATCGGAATATACACCTCTACATCCTCATCATCCTCAGATGTAGGCTGTTTGTTTGTGATCCCGACAACTCACTGAGGACACTGTGCCTATCTGTGGCCAGTGCTACCAAACAAGAAACAACCTGCACTATTCCTCTGAGAAGAACCTCCTGGTCTGCAAGCTTTGTAAGGTGAAATGAGCCTATTAGTCCGGCTTGGAACTGCTAGTGTCCCATTAGGCTAGGATCTAGGAACGGCATGGCCCAATGATGATCCTGATATCTAAGACTGCATGCGGGAAAGGCTATCAAGGAAAGACTGTCTCTATTGGGTTCCCTTCAAGTGATCCTCCGTAGTATATGCTATATGAATGGCATCAGCTAATGTAGGGAAGTGAGCAGAACATAGATTCGTTGCAATCTGGGGGACGCAACCACGCCTATAAAGAGCAATCATGAGATCTTCATCCCAATGAGCCTTAAAATGTGCAACTAAGTGATGAAAGAGGTTAGTATATTCCTCCACAGTAGAGGAACCCTGCTGGATCGGTGTAAGCTGAAGATGGGCTCTCTGCTTGGCACCTGGAACCTCAAACTTGTGCCTCATAGCTGCCCTCATATCATCCCAATGTCTGACCGTATCCAAAGTCCTATGCTCCTCTTTATGGTTATTCCACCACATCCTGGTTGTCCCCTTTAGTTTTGCCTCAGCAAATTTCAGCCATTTGCTATTCGAGATACTATGAAAGTCAAAGAAAGACTCCACGTTGTGCAACCAGTCTAGAAACACATCTGTATCACCACCACCATAAAAATCGGGCACCTCCAAAATTGCATTACACCCAATGGCTTGTTGGACAGCACCATGGGAGTAATCATGGTCCTCTGCAAAGTCTCACCTAGGCCTGTCTCGCCTAGGACTATACTTCGTCCTGTGATAGTCTGTCCCAAACTGCACATGGCTGCCACCATCTCCACCAATCATACTAGATGAAGCGTTCTTAGTAGTTTCTAGTTGAAGAGTTTCTTGATTAATTCTTTTCCCCTTATCAAAATCTTGGTTTTAATTCGTGTTCTTGATAAAAATATCCAACTTGGCTGATAGGGTATCGAACCTGTCATCAACCTTCTTATTTAAATTTTGGAATTCCCTCTTCAACTCTGTAAGTTCCAATGCTTGCTCATCCACCACAGCATTAAAAGATGTAAGTGTCCTTTCTCTTAGAATGGTCATGTCAACACTCTTAGGATCCCAACTCAAATAAAGCAAGTTGGTTCCCGAAGCTTTGATACCAAATGATGCGGAACTAAAGTACAGTATATGCAAAACACTCACAGCTGATCTCAAATAACAGAAAATATCCCAAATAATCAATTTTGAAAATTCCACCCAAGTGGCAATTTCATAATTTTCCATAAAAGTGAAAAATTACCATAATACTCTTCTGACGCATCAGAATTTTTTGGGCTTCCGGGTATATTCTGGGCAGACCTTTAGGGTACTATCCTCCACATTTCGTGAATTTAGGGTGTCTCTAGCTATTTAAACTAGAAAACCCCTAATTAGGTGAAGGTGCCTTAATGGAGAAGTCAATGGAAAAACCAGAAAATTATAGGTATTTTGGCTACTTTCAGATCCAACAATGTGTATACGTTGTAGTATAAATAGGTATCTACCAACACTGAGCAATTGAGGAAATAAGATCCAAAACAATAACAAATTACCAATAAAAATCTGATTGTCCAAGCAATGGTATTGTAGCAGATTTATATAACAACCCAATAAAGTGCTCACCCATTAATGTACAGCCAATATTCAAAGGAACTGTTCTTACCTCTTGAAGATGACACAAAGGTCTCCCAAAAAGTGCAGGAATCTTCTTAAGTTCTCCAAAATAATTTTAAAAAAATTTGACAAAAGTCTGCTCTTGAACAGATGCCGCCAGCCCCTCTTTAGACCTGTCCGTATTTATTAGGGATAGTGATTTGGAGAGAGAAATCCTCTCGAGGGTGGTCGTCCAAGGCTGTAAGAGGCCCTGGTAAAGAGGGTTCGTCCACAGGTTTAAAGGTTAGGGAATGGTGTTGAAGATTGTTCGGGAAAGTTAAAAGGAAGTTGCAGAATTTTCTGTAGATATAAAGGAGTAATGGAAAGAAAGAAAAAAAAAAGAAGAAGAAGATTGATTGGAGGAGGAGAATGGAGAAAAAAAAAAAAAAATATTGATTGAAGGAGGAGAATGGAGA
>JAOXJP010255194.1:0-21578 GCA_025762735.1 Platanus orientalis | reverse complement strand
CTCATGACGAATAATCCATCAAAATCGAAATTTTGAACCTTGGATAGGTCTAGAGTTCAAACCTACATCTCAACATTATTATTTTTAATTCATTGACCGGCTCGAAGCCCGGCCTGAGGCCCGATCAATTAATGAGGGTTAGGCCTAAACCTCGGTCCGAGCCGACCCCTACAGGCTCAAGCCCCGGCCCAAGCCCGGTCTATAATTTGAGGGCTGGGCCTAGGCCTACCATGGCCCAGCCCGAGCACGGCCCATGCCCACCCCTAATTATGAGCAGATATACAGGACTCATGAGCGAGTTGATAAGATAATACGTATACTATCATGCCTTGATGAATGTTCTTGATATACCTATTAGATGACCATGCCAGATTGCAGACATCTTATAACATTACATTACAATGTTGTCCTATATCACTGGAGCATGCACTAGTGCCTAACATTCCTACCACTTAGATCAAATCCATTATTGCAGCTGTAACACCAAATTTTGAGCCATTTTTATGAAGCAAAATTCGTTGGATAAATTACCTAGTCGTTTTTAGAGGCTAGTTTATTATTTTATGAGTAAGGACTAAAACTCCAAGTCTAATAAACTTGTTAATTACAGCCGTTTAACACAGCTAACCTCTGATTAACTCTAAGTTTCTTGGCTTATATTATAAAATATAGTTGCAAGCATAAAGAGAAGAAGAAGGGAGGAGAGAGGATGGTATTCTTTATATATATATGTATATTACACTTGTCCATACACCAGCAAGTTTACTTATCCATAACTTAACTCATCCTTAAGCTTCCTATAATATTTTCCTTGGAGAGATTGTAGAGGTATAATGGATGTACTCCCTCCTCTTTTAGAAAAAAGGTAGCTTACAGGCCTTCAAAGGATGAGCGTAGTTTGCTTCACAATGAATCTTTAAAGCTTCTTCAACTCCTTCGTTCTTTGCCTCTCTCTCTCTATGGTGTGTATGTCTCTGTGTGTATATGTTTTGATATTTATAGGCACCAAAAACGAGTTAGAGAAGAGTCGTTGTTAAGGAGGAACTCTATCTTTTTCATAACGTGTCTGTTGGAGTGGGATTATTCAAATCTTATCCCAAAGATTTAGGTGATTCTTCTATGTGAGAATCCACCTTCTTCCATCTTCTGGACAGTTGGGGACTCACAAGAGTCGTGGCTATCCAAAATAACCACCCCGGGAAGAGATAGAATTAAATTTCAGTTTCTAGTTTCCGCAGTGCGCAAATGTGAATAGTGCATTCACACACACTTTTGGGGTGAAAGTTAATATTTGAAATTTTCCAATTACAAGTGAATGAGACTGTGAATTTTCATTCGCCGACAAGAGTGTGACAAGTGTTATATCATATTGACATTCGTGCACACTTTTGGGTTTCTACAGTTTCCCCTTCGAAAAATGCATTGCGAGTAAAATAAGGAGACGATGCATTTTTTTAGGCAAAAATAACAGCCTTTGGTTATTTCTGTTGATATTCTTTCTTTATTTGTTTTCGGGACTTTTCAAATTCCTTGTATTTTGATAGATATGCCCCCCACGAGTGTCTAAGTCTCATTTCTTCTTCCTCAACTCATCTTTTCAAAATTTGTTCATAGTAGAGTTTCTTGAGAGATCTAGATTTTCATTTCCAATTCCTGAAAATGTAAGTTCTTCTTCATTCTCTTTCTTTCTTTCTTTCTATTGGACAATTATCTGAGGTATAATGAACTGTAAAAAGATACCGGTTTCCATTTTCTCATGATACTTTCTTCTTGATTTTGATTACTTTTTATTTTTTACAGGAATGAGGGTCTTTGTATAAGCTTCGAAGAGGTTTCAGAATAGGATTACAAGACCTTTTACCTCTCTTCTTTTCTTTCTTGTTTACAATTTCGGCTATCTTCTACGGGGTGATTATCATTTCTAACAGCTCGTTTGCGGCCTCCTGGTTCATCTAGTGAGTTGTCTTCTTGAGTGAGATATGAATGACTTCTCATTGCTTTCACTCATGAGTTGAGATTCATTCATTTAATGTATGCGAATGTGATTGTAGATCCTCATTTGCCCACATTTTTACTCCATTCACATGGCATGTTTCATACTGAAGAAATTTTGTTTCTTTCATTCTTTTTACATAATGGAACCCAAATGAAAGTCCTCAAATATAAGCAGGGGTGAATCCTTTATTCCTCCTACTGATATTCATCCCGGGCAGATGAGACTTAGGTCTTGGACCAACCCAAGGTCTACTCTTGCCATAAGACCAAGTCGTAGCCCTACAACAAGACTGAGTCTCTTTCGTGATCCTGTGATGATTATAATCTACTCATCGGATTCTGAGGACAGTCCTCCAGTAATTAACTTAATCGATTCCGAAGATAATTTTCCTATACCAGACCCTGACTCATCATCAGGGACTGAATCTTCTTTGGAATCTGAACCTGTCCCGACCCTAGAGCCTGTCCCGACATCATGTATTCGTCTTTAATAAGAACATTTAAGCCATTTCAAACCTTGATTTTTCTTCCTTACATCATGCAGAACTTTCTTTTGAGGATGAGGAAACTCTACCACCCTATGACTACAACGAAGAAGAACTGGAAGATTTCCGCAAGAATACAAAGCAAGCGCTTGATGCTCGCCTCCACCTTTTACAGGATCTTCCTGAAATGGAACCCGAAGCAATCACATTGCCATGCACCTGGGCTAGAGCTTTATCTGTTTAGATGATGTGGAAATGTACCTCAATAATGAGGGGATCAGGAGGATCATAGAGTCTCTCTTGAATTCTTCAACTACTATAACATAAGCTGAAGAAACCTTGAAGCTTTCTCAACCCACTCCTGCTCTTGAAGCCCTTATTGAGGAATAAGAAGCCAAAATGGTTAATCTGAGGCGGGACCATGCCAAAACGAATCCTTTGGAGAGCTTTGCAAGTGCAGAATTGGAGGCATTGGCAGAGCGTTTTCATTATGTTAAAGCAAAGTATGCCCGTCTTTAGAACCAAATGAATGCTTACTAAACCATTTTGGAAGATAGTGAAGGTGTTACTGAGCATAAAGAACAACTGATTGCTCAGGCCAAAACTATCTTGGCTGCAAGGTAAGAGAGTGGTAACGATGAAACCCACCCTGAAGTGGTGGTTAAGCAAGCTGAAGTTGACGCCGTCCTTCAGCAACAAGCTCCTCTCTCTTAGGAACTCTGAGACAAGTTTAAGGCTTTCATCTGATTTTCTTTACTATGAAAGATGTTTATTTTCTTCTGCTCTCTCTTTTACATCATGAATGAACATGTACCCCTTTTTTCAATCTTGTCAATGAACCATCTTTCTTTTGTGTCTCCATATTCTTTGTGTTTTTTAATTAAACACTCAAAACTTCATACTTCATCTAAATTTGTTTGCTTTATTTATACAAACATTAGTGTTGCTAGACTCTTCTAAGCTAAGCAATGGTGGTTGTCTCTAGATGTCGTATACTTCAAAGAATCCATGTTTATAAAGTCTGAGTCTGATTATTTTCATAGACACAAAGTCATGAAGATAAACCAACTTTGGCCTCTTGAAGATCATATACATTACCAAAAGTAAGCAAGACTCCTAGCTACCTTGTTCTTTGCTACCTTGGAAAAACTTTTAATCTTAGTGGTGGTGAATGAGAATTGTTTTTATCATTCGCCATGAACATTGTGGCGAATGAAGTGTTATTTTCTCATTCGCACACTCTCATTTAGAGATGCGTTCTTCAAGGAGTAATGATAACTGACTGTGCACATCTCTTCGATTAACTTCTCGTAGCTGGCGAATGAAAGGACCATCTTGCCCTTGTCAACAGGCTCGTTTTTTCAAATTCTTTGTGGTCTAACCAAATTACCCCCACGGGTATAAAGGGTTTGGTCTTCTTCTTCCCTGGTTCATTCAAACCTTTTGTTTAAATGAGAATTCCATTATAGAGAACCCAACTCTTCTCACGTGTGACAAAATCTTCTATTTCAATCTTTATTCATTTTCACAATCATTTCCATACCCTTTTGAAGGTATTTGAACCTCATTCGTGAAGTTGTTTGGACCTTCTTGAATTTGAAGACTTAGAAACCCTTCTTCCTTTTTCTTATCTTGGTGAGTTCCATTGTGTCAACCCTCAAATCCAGTAGATGAGAAAGCCTTGTATTGTTAAAACGAGAATCTTGGCACGATTTTAGCCCGTCTTGTAAAGATTTTGGAGTTTTATACTTCAAAAAAAAACCTTTGGGAACTCCGATTTTCATCTTAGGTGATGATTGGGGTTTTCGACAACCATTTCCTACCTTTGGGCTAGCTTAAGTGGTTGCAAAACAGTCTCCCTATGTTCACTCACAGGTTAAGGTGCCTCCCATTTGCGCTCTCCTTGTTCATCGAGATGTTGGGTGTGAATGCATTATTACCTTCTCATTCACCCACAATCGGGTAATGTGCTGCCAAATTTGACTTTCACATGAATGTGCGCGAATGTGAATCCTTTGTCACATTCGCTCACGAAAATCCCATTCACATGAATATTTGTAAGACATTAAAATGTACATCCTTTGCTTAATTTATGATTTTAGTTTTCCTTTCTTTGCAGAGTAATGGCTCCCCGAAGACGAATTTTGTATGATCATGAATGTCGTGAATTTTTTCTTTCCTCGATTCGTCATACCCATGAATGGGCTCGTAGCCAGAGCCTTTTTGATCTACAATTTACCAACCCATTAACGGATCATGCACCAAGCCCAGCTAACTATATTAGAATCATCTGCAAGGGTTGGTGTCACCTGAATGATCGGGCTCGCTAAGATAACTTAATTCGTGAAACACTACTTCTCTCTATTGAAGAAGGAGAGACTCTTAAAGATTTGACCACCAGTGATTTTAGAAGTTTAATTCGCAAGATTCTCTTGGGAGAAACGGAATGGGTTGACTGACTCTATAAAGGATCTTCTTCCCTTTTAAGTGGAGGAAGTAGATGGGAAGCTCTTATCAAGCATTATCTCGATAATTATGGCACAGAGATAGATGCCGTTGGGATGGTTGAGGCATTACGTGGTTCTAACGGCAACTTCGACAAACATCACGCAATGGTGGCAGAAGCAATTTCTAGATGTTGTCCTAACACCAATACTTTCTTATACCAATATGGTGAGTTGGGCATTTAACTATGGGAATTCATTTATGTAAGCAATTTGCCTCTTGAAGGAAGGCAGAGGAGTATATTCCCTTCAATGCTCACTTTGAGACGCTCTCCACCACATGTTGGAGGTTGTTCCAGATATTTTCTGAGTTTAACAACTTGAACATTTTTTATGGTAGCTGGCTTGGCTGCATTTGCTAGGGTCCTTCGGGCATGACTTCTAAGGGTAAACCTTTACTGTGGACCAAGAGTAATATTCAACGAAGTGTTAATCTTGATGGCCCTACATTCCTGGCTGGAGTATATGCAGCTTTTTTGAGCGGGTGGGCTCTCCTGAGCAGCGTGAGTGAGCGTATACGTCCTAACATTTTTATCGTCACTACTAATCTTGCTGATGGGATTCGTATGAACTTGGCGGTCCCTAGTCTTTACTGCTTATATAGTGGCTTATGAGACATTGTGGAAGTGGGTCTCCAGGAAGGCAGAATTGGGGAGAAATTGGTATATTTTCCCCTTCAATACCTTTGCGCATGGTTAGGGCTTCATTTCCCTTCTATCTACCAAAGAGGAGAGAAGAATCTCCGCAACATCGCCTATGTTAACACCTTAAAGACTCAATGGGCAGAGATGGTGTTACGCCCTGCTGCTTTGTTTTGTTATACCTAGAAACGCATCCTTATCCCATATCACTTATTTAGGCAACAGACCCTAGTAGATGACGGGTTGTTAGCAGGGGAGGCTTGGGCATATTTCTGCTCTCTGCGGAGTGGTGAGCTAGCATGGATGAGGGACAACCATTTTCACATTGAGACCTACAACCCTTACAGATTTTCTCGTCAATTCTCCTATTTTTAGGAACTTATTTCTCTCCTTACCCGTGTGAAAATAGTGGGTGAGACGACCAGTTTGGAGAGAATCTAGGAAGCATACCTGTATTTTGTGAGATCAGGCACAGGTAGTCATGCAGTCATTCTTGAAGAAATGGCTGAACAAGACAACCTCTAATTCAATTATCATTATACCAAGTAGTGGTATAACTCATTTTTTTCAGGTGTAAGAAACAATGAACATGGGGATAACTCCCACGTTACTTTTGATGATGATCAAGGTACCGTAATAATGATCGACAAATCTCAGAATAAGACTTTAGCCAAGAAAACATCGGTCATCCAATGGCCTAAGAGATCTAATAAGTGGCCGAGGAGCCATTAGGAAGATACTGAGCCAAATTTACCATCTAACCACTGAAGAAGAAGAAGAGCAACCGAATAAACTAAAGAGGAAAAGGAGTGCAAGAAGAAAATCGGGTGGCAGAAAACCTCAACGCATCCCATCCCCTAACAGGGCAAGAGAGCCTAAATGGATGCCTCCCATCCATAAAGATGACTTTGAAGATATTGGGGGTTATCCTTTCGAAGAGCCCCGACATACAACAACGGGGGCAGAGCAACACAAAATCCCCTTTTTTAAAGAGTTTGTGTTAGGGGGAAAGACTCCCAAGGAGTGGAGGCAATTGGCCGACATATTGCTAGTGATGCAAGAACAATGCCTACTGTAGCCTTTCAACCGTCCCTCTCCCATATTTATTGAGAGAATGGTTGAACCAGAGAGTCCTGTAGACCAAGATACTACTCTTGCTAGGCCCAGAGCGCCTAGAAGACCACGAGGGCCGTCAGGTATTCAACATTATACCTCCTGTCACCAATTATTTGGAGTTTGCAACGTGATTCGGAAAGAGTTAAAGGCTTTGTGGCAGCATGGGCAACTGTGCATGAATTGGTTATCACTATGAACGGGTATGACTTGGAGGGTCACATCCTAGATTATGTCTTTAAGAAGGTGACTGGCATTACCAAGGAGCTTCAAGCATATATCCCCGCCAGCCAGGACATTTCCTCAATGACCCGTGACTCACTTCCTAGTTTTATAAAAAATATTAGGAAGGAGCTGGAGACCACGGGAAGGAGTCTACCCTTCGTGACATCTTAATCCTCCCATGGGATTGTAGAGAAACTCTTAGGAGAAGATGAGGCATTTAGTTTTGTGGTCGAACACTCCCTTGCCACTGATTAGCCTGTCCATTTTAGTGATGAGCTCATTAATGAAGAAGAACCAGCGACTCAAGTTCAACAAGTGTTAATTGCATCACGTGAGACGACAAGGCAAGGTCCCTATGTTCCTTTCAAAGGAAAGAGGGTTGTTGAGGACGATGAGCCCTAATGTGTTGCCGGGGAAGGGGTCTCTTCGAGTATTCGAGAGGTTGGTGGATCTTCTCACACATCTTTCGAGTAAGAGCCATGGAATCCTCCTTTACTAACACCTTCTAGAGAACATGCCCAGGTATACTTGTGACTTTAATAAATCTCGCTTTACCATTTTGAATTCCTTTATTCTCATGGTTATTTGCCAATAGGTTTTCATAGAAGAGCTGACGGAGCCAACACCCCATGAGGTGTAGGGGCCAGCCCTTGGTGAAAGCAACCCTTAGATGGCTACAACGGAGGAGCATAATGCCCCGATAATGGCAAAGATAGATTTAGAGACCAAGCATAGAGCTGAAGTCCATCCCGTCATCACCCTTGAAGCATGAATTTTGAATGAGCAGACATAACTCCTCACAAGATTCTGAGGGGTTTGTGGCCTTCATGTTCTTACTAACAACTTGCAGGATGTGGTCATGTCTGAAATGGAGGAGCTAGTAGATTATAAGGACTCCAAAAAGGATGACCAAAGGTGAATTGATTCCTCTAGGAAAGGCAACCTGTTGGTTGATGAGTCAAGTAACATTGGTGAACGTCTTGATAAATCACTTGCAACCGCCACTGAAGCAAGTGATCAAGCAGTAAGGAATACTGGTGAGGAGGGTCCTATTGTAAGCGAACCTTCTAGCTCTACTGATGTGGGAATATTTGAAGTGCATGACTCTTCTGAAGCCAACAAACCCCAGGATGGGACTATTAATGAAGTTAGTAAGCCTACAGCCACATCCACTGATGCCCTTATTGCCTCATCTCCACCACCTGTTGAGGAGGACAACATTACAATCAATAGAGAGTTGATCGTAGAGGCAACTCAAGAAGAGAAACCAATCCAAAAGGAGGTGACAATTGATGTAAATCCTCCCGAATTAATCACCAACCCCATTATAGTAGGCAAGGACCATCCCCAAGATGAAATGGTCTCTAAGGTATCTATATGTCATCCCTCTCATATCATTCGTTTACGTATTTCCATGTGCTGAACTCTTCTTTTGCCTTTAATCCCGCTATTGAAGAGGCGCTCTCTATAAGATAAGATTCTATAGAAATTCCTCCCATAGGTGATGGTAAGCTTTTTCTCCTTGTCATAAGACATATTCCTATACACCATTACTGACACTTCTTTTTCTTATCTAGATGAGATTGTAAGCATTACTAGTGCCATCCGGCATTCTTCCAAGATTACTTCGGCATGCATGATCCACTAAGAGATGCTTGATTTGATGGCAACCTTAACACCCTCATCACCTGACCTTACAAGTACACAGGATGAGGTGTTGGTGGCCCTTTCCAAAGATGTAGAACTCACATTCGCAATGATGGATTCAGGCAAGGCGTAGAGATGTATTTTGCGTCTTTAGTTAAACGATCAACACTAGCATCTGAACTTGTAAATGTCGAAAGCAATACTGAGGCCTATGCCAATCTAGACACTATAGAGGCTGAGAGGAGGACCTTGATGGGGAAGCTAGATCAAGTTTGTAATTCAGTGACCAGCATTGATAATGACTTAGCTGATATCCAAGAGGACCTGATGAGGGTGCAAGCTCGAATCATAACTCTCATAGCAACCCAGGAGGCGAAAGCGATAGAGAGAAGTGCTCTCGAATCAAGGATTTCCATAATTTCTTCTAACATAGATCATTTTCGTGAAGAGTTCGTCAAACGAGGTGATTAAATTCGATCTTCCTTGGCCATAGAAGAGAATTTATGTAAAAGTCTCCTTTCTGTCTTCCCAAAATGATATATTGGAGGAGGATATAAAAAAACTTTTTGTTAATGAAAGAAAAGATATAACTTTATCCTTTATTGTCTTGTCTTTTCCTTGTCATTTCCCTCTCTTTTTATTTTCTTTACTTAACATTATGAGAGTTAAGTAGAATTGACTTAATGAGAATCAAGTGTGAATAACATTATAAGAGTCGAATGTAATTGACATTATGAGAGTCATACCTAATTGACATTATAAGAGTAAAGTATAGTTGGCATTATGAGAACCAAGTGTGGTGGACGTTATAGGAGTCACATATTTTTGACATAATAGGGTCACATATAGACGTGATGGACATTGTAAGAGCCACATGTTACCAACATTATGAGAGTCGAGGTGGATTGACTTTATAAAGGTCGCATATAGATGTGGTGGACTTTTATAAGAGCCATGTGCTATTGACATTATGAGAGTCGGGGTGGATTAACTCTATGAGGGTCAAGTACAACTTATCCTTGGCATTGTGAGAGCCACATACGGTTGACTTTATAAGAGTCAAGAATTGAAAGCCACGCTCCTGTGTGCCCCCTTTTCCGCGTAAATTGGATATCATGCCTTTATGGCAGATGTTGTGACAGTACATCCCTGAAGCGGCATGAGCAACATTCTCCCGATGATGACTTCGAACCACCATCTTATAAGGGATACTTTAAGTGACGTTGGTTGAGTTTGGATTGTCGCAATGGGAAGAATTCGTTGTCTTTGTCCTGTCTTCTAGACGCCGTCTTCTGAAAAGTTACGACCATCCGTATTTATAAATAAGAGTGTTATGCCCACTATCCTTCTCATTCTTTTGGTTTTTATGAATACTCCTTATTCTTATATCAGAGATATGGCTCCCAAGAGGAAGATTACCAGCGTTCCTGAAGTTGGAGAACCATCAGGGTCGCGAGTAAGGTGAGATAGGTCTTACCTAACCAAGAGCGAGGATCTTGAACCTTTATTTGACCGTGGTATGTATTAAATCCCCTATTTATCTTGATGTTCATCTTTTCGATCCTCATGATTTGATGATGCTGATTTTATTTTTACAAATATAGTAAAGATACCTACGGCTGAGGAAGTAGAGGCGCTAGTCAATGAGGCTTGTTGAGAACGGGATGCGCTTATCAGGCCCTTGGTTAGCGTATTTGCTGAAGAAGTAGATGTTCCTTACGTTCAACAAGAGATCTTTAACACGTTGGACCACATAGAGGGTTATATATACAACTCTGAATTTAGAGGCACGGTAATGTATCTCCTTGATGCTCTATCTGAACTTTATGAGGTGAAGGACATCAAAATACCAAAAGGACTAAAGCACGACGTTCGCTTGTGCCTTCAAGAGGAGGAGATCAGAATGGCGGACCTAACTGCCCAACAAACTCGAGTGTTAGGAGAGATCGGGCCACTGGTGAGGGATGCCGAAGAGTTTATTGTGCAGATGGAAGCGTTGGAGGAGCCCTTTAACAAAGTAATGAATTGCCTGGAATCTCGCAAGAGGTTCGTCAATCATGTGGGCAATTCGATTCATCAGATTATCTACATGGAGGACCATTGTAGGGGCGAGTTGATGAGCTGAGAGATGGACTGGCATGATGAAATCTCCAAGGAGATTATTTGTAATCTCAACGTAGCACAGTTGGATGTTGATGGGGCGAACGACGCCCTGGAGGTGAATGCAGAGGTGTTGCCTTCATTGCACGCCAAACTATTGGGTTTTAGTAACCTTGACGCTACAAGAGACTGAGGGTGTAGTATAGGGGTAGGGCAGAGTGCTTTTTGTTATATTCTCTTTGTTGTAGCAACATTTATTTTAGTAAGAATTTTAATTTTCATCCATATCTATGTGCCTTTAATTTTTATTCCAAAATTTTTATTTTTCCTCCCCCTTTGAGAAATGTATGATGTAGTTATAGAACGAAATGATATAGTTCTCAACGAAAGATTGTGAAGTGGATGATGAGGAGCTACGCCTACCTTGTTTTAGCAGGCTGACTACGTACCCTAGAATAGGATCAAGCCCGGTTGTAGTTCAATTATGGGATTTTAGGTATTTTGTCCCTTTTTTGCCCCTAATGGTTGCCCACTAGGATTGGGGTTTGCTTAATTTTTGCATCACATTTCTATTTCTGGTTTTCAATGTGATCAGCGAGAATTTGATCTTGCCATGAATGGATTATTTTACTTGTGGTGCCCATACGGGTTTTCGTCACGCCCTTTCCATTAAGCGTAACGTATGTCTCCATTTTTTTCCTTAGGATCCCTTAACCTAAGACTAGGGGTTGCCTACTTTTTACATCCCATTACCATTATTGGTTTTTAATGAGATCGGCAATATTTTTTTTTTGTTGAAAAATGTGGCTGCATCCAAGGCAGGTAGAAACTCGGATTGCCTACATACCTGTATATGACATAATCAAATCAACGTAGTTCCTTGAAGACCATTATAAGCCATTTTAAGGGTGGTATTTTTTTTTATGAATCTGGCATTGGTAACAAAGAGGATTTGGTTGCCCTTCACGTCACGAAGCAGATATGCACCATTAGGGTAGGTTTTTTCAATGGCGTATGGATTGTCCCATTTAGAAGCAAATTTACCTTATTTTCTTCTTGTGGGATCAAGTGGCGACTGCACAAGGACGACAAGCTCACCCTTTGTGAAAGAGCGAAGCTTAACTTTCTTGTTATAAGACCATGCCATGCAAGCTTGGTATAATTCCAAATGTTGTTGTGCGGCGCGCCTAGATTCATCGAGGGTTTCGAGTTCGGAAAGACGAACCTTAACAGCCTCTACATTTGTCAAGCCATCCTGTATTACAACCCTTAACGATGGAACTTGGATTTTGACTAATAAAACTGCCTTTGCTTCGAACATTAGGGAGTATGGGGTTGCTTGTATAGGTGTACGAAAGGTAGTATGATATATGCCTAGAATGCCTCTAGCAGGTGCTTATGCCAGTCCTTTTTATGCCTAGCCACCATTTTCTTGATGATCTTGCAAAGGGTCTTATTGAACGCTTCCACTAAGCCATTAGCTTGAGGGTAATATCATGAAGAATGCTCTAGGTCGATGTTGTTTTTGTCATGAGTCGGTACAGGGGTGAACTTATGAATGGCTGCCCACTGTCTGTAATTATGCGATCAAGGACACCGAACCTATATATGAGGTGGATTTTGACAAACCAGATGATGTCAAAAGCTTTAATTTCTCTCAGGGGAACAACCTCTGCCCACTTAGAGAAGTAATATGTTGTAGTAAGAATGTAGTAGTACCCTTTGGCAGAGGTCGGAGTAATGGGTCCCACTATATCCATTCCCCACTTTGAAAATGGCCATGAATAGGAGGTAGTGTGTAGCGATTCGGCAGGCACGTGATCATAATCGTTGTGTAGTTGGCAAACACGACATCTCTTGGTGTATTCAATACAGTCAATCACCATTCTTGGCCAATAGTAGTCGAGTCGCTTTAGTTAGTGCTGGAGCTTACGGCCGCTCTGATGTCTGCTACATATGTTGGCATGTACTTCACTCATCATAGTGCTAGCCTCATCAGCTGATAGACAATCCAACAATATGCCATCAAGTGATCGCCTATATAATTGGTTGCCTTGTAAGGTAAATTGATGGGCGTGTCATCTTATTTCAATGCCTTTGACAGGGTTAGATGACTCCCTTATATCCATGAGATGTTGAATTAGGGGCTCATACCAATCTTTATCTTCTAAGGTTGGCTTACCATCCATACATTGTGCATCACCTTCTTGCAATTCAGTGAGATAACTCTTCTTTCTCTAATGTAGACAACTAAATAATCATCTTTTGGATGTGTAAGAGATGTTGTCAAGCTAGTCAATAAATCAGTTTGCCCATTATGGTCCCATCTAACGTGTTGTATCTATAAGCACTTAAACAACTTAGCCAAGTCTTTAGCCCTTTGAAAGTAAGGTGTGAGGCTCAGCTTTTTGATATGGTAAAGACCGTTCATCTGACGGATGACGAGCTTTGAATCTCCATAAATCGTAAGGTCATCTATAGGGATTTCCAAGGCCAGCTTGAGGCCTGTGATTAGTGCTTCATACTATGTTTCATTGTTTGAACGCCTCTCTATCAGTGTAAGGGAGTGCATGATAATGTCATTGTCTGAGGTGACAAAAACAATGCTGATCTCTGAAAACTTGTCTGTATTGTCTCATGGGGCAGCAGAAGGACCTCGGGATGCTCCATCAAAGAACATTTTTCAGTCTTTCTTTATCTAGACTTGCATGACATTTTCATTAAGTAACTCCATTTGAAGGGGTGAATCATCAGGTACTGGATGCATGGCTAGGAAATCTGCTAGTACTTGCCCTTTAACTACGCACTGTGAAACACAGTGGATGTTGAATTCTGAGAGAAGGACAGCCCACTTGGCCTAGAAGGGACAACTCATACCGCTACTAGATGCGTGGCTTGAAATCCTTGTACCGAGGGGCGACTCATAATATACTTCAATAGGTCGGCCCTTGATATAAGGTGTAGTGTCGTGGTAAGGAGATAGTGTCTCAGCTTTTGTAGTGTAAAGACCAGAGCCAAATAGATCTTTTTGATGGGAGAATAGTTTAGCTCAGCTCTGACCATTGTCTTGCTGAGGTAATATAAAGCATGCTCCTTGCCTTCGTCATTGTGTTGGGCCAGCAATGCCCTAGGAGATGTTTCCATGGCGGCCACGTATAAGAGAAATGGCTTACCCAAAGTTGGGCTCATGAGTAGTAGTGGATTCAATAGATATTATTTAATACTATCAAAAGCATTTTGATAGGCTTGATCTCATACGAAAGGAACTCCCTTCTTCATTAAGCATGAAAAGGGATGGAAACATTATGAAAGATTTAAAATGAACCGTCGGATATATCCAAGTCTCTCTTGCAATATCTTAAGTTCAGAGATGCTCCGTAGTGTTGGCATCTCAACTATGACTGTAATTTTCTTAGGATCTATTTCGATTCTCCGGTGTCAGACAATAAATCTGAGAAATCACCCTAATGATACACCAAAAGCACATTTGAGAGAGTTCATTTTCAAATTATAACAATGAAGCCATTGAAAGACCTGGTCTAGATCGATAATGTGGTGCTGCCTGAGTTTTGTCTTTACAACCAAATCGTCCACGTAGCATTCAACCGCATCATGTAACAGGTCCTTAAATATATAGGTCATCACCCTTTGGTAAGTGGCATAGACATTCTTTAGACCAAAGGGCATAACTCTGTAACAAAATATTTCAATTGGCGTACGAAATACAATAGCCTCCTCGTCCTCTAGAGCCATTTGGATTTTATTATATCCCAAATAACCATCAATGAAAGAGAGCACTCCATACCCCATGGTGGCATCTACCAGCAACTCTTTGAGTGTTAAAGGGAAGTCGTCCTTTGGGCATGCACTATTAAGATCCCTATAATCGATGCACACCCTGATCTGATAATTCTTTTTTTGTATAGGAACAATATTAGCGAGTCATTTTGGGTATCAGACCTCGCGAATGAACCCGGCTTTAAGCAGCTTTTCCACTTCTCCCTCTATTTTGTCAGTGATATCATGTCTGGCTTCATGGGGATGTTGTTTAATAGGCCGCTAAGATGGGTCGATCGCTAGGTGATGAACAACCACGTTGGGGTCTAGTCCAGGCATGTTAGAGTAATCTCAAGTGAACACATCTCAGTTCTACCTTAGAAATTCTATATACTGTGTCTATTCTTCTAAGGAGAGGCGTGCACTAATGAAAGTGGGGTAGAGGTCATTCTCTGTTCCTATATTTACCTTGATCAGGTCATCTACTATAGCTTGACCTTCATCTTCAAGTTATGGAGGAGTGGGCATTACTGACCCCATGATAAAATCTTCAGAGAGCGACGACTGTGTTTCTACAAACAAGCATTCGAAGGGAGCGTCTTCTAACAAATCAATCCCTTGTGCCATTATTACATGTGAAGAAACTTTCAACTTTGTGGGTTTCCTGTCCAGCCCTCTTGTGTCATCTTTATTTTTGGAATGGAATACTAAACATTCAAACTGTTGAGTTAGAACTTCCTTGCCTTTATAAGAGTTCTTCTATTTCTCCTACTAGTCAAAACTGGAGTTTTGGAGCAGTTGAGGAGCCAAGTTTATATATGACAGCAAACTGTCTCGGTTTTTAAGTTCTCTCTCTGATACATGACCCGAATGGCCCATAGACCAGATGGGACCTTCGGGTAGGAAAATGGAAGGTACCCAATAAGGATCAATTCGTGCTTCTGACAAATGTGCTAGTGGAAGGACGAAATTTTGTGCTATTGAATCTGGTAACAGTGTGGATTTGTCTTTAGTAGCTTTGATGCCATGCCTTACCCTAAGCTTTGGGGGTTTAAAGCTACTTTCATTATTCTTCCCCAATAAATTATGTATTATTTCCTGGGGATCAACCTTTCAGTAATATGTGGCATCAGCAAAATAAGCATCTGTCATTTGGAAGGGATTATTATCAGCTATTACGATACTCTACGTATCTTGCTAGGGGTACTTGATGCACTGATGATATGTTGAGGGAACCACTTGGAATTTATGCATCCATGGCCAACTGATGAGGGGATTGTAAGTTGTGTCTGCATCAATCACGTAAAAAGGTGTCTAGTCTTCTATGTGGCCAAACTTTATCCTCAATCTAATGGAATCGAGAGGACGCTACTCATTCTGATTGAAACCCTGGATGATGAGTGTACTGGGCCTGAGTTGAGATGGATCTACTCCTAGGTAGTCTAGTGTTTTAGCCGAAAGTATGTTGATTGTTGAGTCGCCATCAATCATTACTTTGGACATAGGCTGATTATCAATAAAACCTGTGATGAATAATGGTTGATTATGGCCGTGATCATCAGAATACCGACCAGTATCTTCAAAGTGATTATGGGCATACACAATCCTTTTCGTGTTGCAATTTTTCAGGAAGCCCTAGCAATCTCATAATTTGTGGAAAACTCGTCTGGGTGAGTTAATGCATAGATTATAGAAGCCCTAAGCTCTAGTGACATATAGATAGCAACATAAATAGTTAACAATGACGAGATCTTTTTGAGATGCGCCATCACATCATATGGGATTGGGTTTTCTGTCTTCTTAATAGCTTTGCCATGTTCAACTTCCAGACATGTCTTTTTCATTACATCAGCTTGTTGATTTGCTATAGGCCCCATGGTGGAATCTATTTCCCAAATCGCAGCTTGACTTTGTTGATATACCAGGAGTATAGCTGGCGTCCCTCCACCGGGGTAGTGATTTTAAGTTTGGTAACATTGCAAGCCTTTATTTACGAGTTAGTGGACATTTCATCCTCAGAGAGATCCTGAGATGCAGTGGTGAAGTTAAAATCATCATCATCACTAGAGCCGTCTGAGTCAGTGACCAAGGGTGGCATGTCTTGCAAGGCTAAATCACAGCGTCGGGTCTACCATAGGTTTGGGATATCATCATCTTTATAAGCCGAAGTTGAAGAGTCACTGGCATCCATGTCGACATTCTATTGATCTTGAGGTAGGAAATGTACCACACTTTGTATATATTAGAGATTATGTATGTATGCCCTTTATCGACGATAAAAATAATTAATGAGCATTAACCGTAAGGAAACATAGCATGATGGTAGAGTCAAGTACTAGTCAAAAGCATGTGAATCTAGGGAAACTAGGAAAAATTGCACCAATAAATCATGAGCAATGGCTGACAGACCAGTTTCTTGTAAGAAACGGTTGGTATGGAAATAGGGATCCCCATCCCCTGTGTATAGTGTGAGCGGGGGGAACTGATACTTCTCTGGGAATTGAGTGAGATATACCTCATATTTGATAAGTTGTCTTATTTCGTCGAACCTTCGGGAATCCAGCAGTTGTGCGATAATCTGATAAGGGGTATCCTCCTATTCTTCATATGTCTGTTGCTGAGGGGGTTGTCTCAAGGGATTCATATTCCAAGGATCATATGGTTTTATGTTCAACCTCATAAATTCATAAATAAACATTTCAATCAAATGGCCCTAAGAAGGTATGCTTTGAGGCACTAGATTCATGTACCAATCCAATGAAGGACTGTCTAAGGAGAGCAAGAACAACCGCAATAACAAGTTGTCATTGTACATTACCTCTCTACATGATATTATGAACTTAAACAGATGACGACGCGGACATTGATAGCTTTCATTTGAAAATGTCATGAATAGTGAAATTTCAAAATCGGGAGGGAATGTCAAGAAATAGATCGCTCGATTGTAAGGGAAGGCTCGTCTCCTAAATTTGGTTAACACATTCCGGAAGTATGTACGTTTCCAGGGTGTCATAAGCAAACGAGTAATTCTCGCAGACCACAATGGAGTGTCTTGTATGGAAACCCGTTAATGCAATGGAGATACCACCGGCATTATATCTATAGACCGTCTTTGGAATAGTTACCCCCTTAGAGCAATCTTGGTATGTTAAGTTATTCTGTAGCCAATCAATTACTATTGTTGATCCTTGTGGCATTGGTGTCGGACATGGTTTTACGCATGAGCAAGGATTACCATCACGTATAATTGACACTATATTACAAGAGACTACCGAGGATTGGAGTAAATCTTTAGGCATAAACTCCTCTAATGTAACCGACACCTGAAGAGGTTGCTCTAACAAGTCATCCTCATGAAGCAATGGTTGGGAGTCCTCAATTTTAGGAACCTTCTCCTTTTTCTGTGTTACAGCCTGGAGTCTTCTCTTCCGTGTCATCTTACTCTCGAATGTGACCCAATCACCCTTATCATTACTGTCGTCCCCATTGTCTTAGATGCTAGCAAAGTTGACCATGTCCTCATCAGTAGAGACAACATTGGTGGTTATAGCTCTCATATCTGTGTCTAATTCCACTGTGTTCTTGTCAATCAATCCTTGAAGCTTGTCTTTGAACACAAAATAGTTTCATAATGTATGGCCCAAAATGTGATAATATTTGCAATATTTTGGGTCATTGACTTTATGAGCTTCTACTAGTATTTTTTGACTCAGGGAGTATAATATCCTGAGATTCTACTGTTTGCTTGAAAAGACTCTCCAAATCATTAGGATGGAATGTATAGGTCTTTTCTTGCTGTTCTTTCATGTTTGACCTTCTAGGAGGAGCTTCTTGCCCTGCCGGTTTAGTTGTCAACTTAGTGGGCGACTTTTTAGCACCAACCATGGACGATTCTATCTTGTCAACCACCGTTTTTCCTCTCCTCTCACGTTTGTGGTTTGGTAACCTCCATTCTAAAGCAGATGCTTTGGATATCAAATCATCAAACCCAAAGTTCTTCTAGGCTGTAAAATGGATAAAAAGTTCAAAGGTTATATTCTACAGACACATCTTAAGGAGCATTTTAATTGGAGGTGCATTCTCACAAGCATAAGATATATTTTTATTTGTCTCACTGCCTTTCATTAGTCAATTCATATAGCTTCGCAAGCCTATAAATGCCATGGAACTGTTGTACAAATACTCGTTTCCTTGAATCCCAATTTGGAACGAAGTTGGGCTTCAAATTTGAATACCACGTGAAAGCAGCACCATCTAGAGATTTAACAAACGGTTTTAACAACAAGTCACCTTATTGGGCAATAGTGCCACACTAAGATTCAAAGTGAGCAATGTGTTGCTTTGGACATGTTGTTCCATTAAATGTATTGAAGTAAGGCTGGACAAACTTCAGTGGAAGGGGTGTTGCGTCCACATGTGAAGGGTTTGGCTTTCTAACTGTGTATGTACTTACAGTTTCCTGCTCCTTATATTCATTGAGCATTTTAGTCATCATTGTTCGCATATAGTTAGGGTCCATCATAGGCACATTTAGATGCATGTATAGTCCCTGTGGCATAAAGTGAGGTTGCGCATATGCGTTGTAACCATTGTAACCATATGTCCAGGGGAGGTGTCAGTCTATACAAAGGTGGCTCTTGTTGATGATAAGGAGCCTGGTGAGGACCTTATGGATGTGAACCTTATCGGAGCCCCCGTGTAGACGGTCTTTGTGGAATGGGTATATTAGGTACAACACTTATAATTGGGGAAGCTCTAGGCAAAGTGGCAAATGCATACTCTGGTGTATAATGAGTGTACCCTCCTTGCATTTGGCTAGGAACAGTCGGCCTTGCTGATTCTGTTACGGTAAGATTATGATTCGACGAGATCGTACCCTATCTTTCAAGTGTGAGTTGCTTGATCATGGCCTTTAATTCTGCTATGACAGCATCTTAAGCGGCCAAGAAACGATCTCGACTTTCTACCTGGGCTCGCCACTTGACAGTTGCAGTGTGTTCCCCTTTGGAGTCAGAACAATACTCCCTAACGTCTACATTTTCTACATTCGCTATAGGGTCAGTAGGCAGATCTTGACTTTCCATTGGACCTGCTATTATCATCTCAAGCCCTTGTGAGGTAGAGGTAACATTGACTATCGCGGTGGTCCTATAAGGACTATCCTCGTGATGGAACATAATGGGAGAGGCTACTGAGGTCCTTCCAATGGTTGGTAACCCTCTCGAGGGTGTCTTAGGCGTCCTGGAACTTGCCGCTAGTTGACTTCTGATCATCTTGCCAATAGAGTTAAAATCTTGTGGTCGTGACCCAGAAGGACTAGGGGTGCTAGCTAGGGCATCTTTCTTTACTCCAGCAAACATTACCATTGCTTGGGGGTATGAGTAGGCCTACATGTTTTACCTTTGCCAATGTAGGGTGTATGGTCTGAACTATTTTCCGTATAGGAGGGCAAGGAAGAGTCACCCCTTTGTGGATGTGCACATGTTAGCATTGCATTAATTTTCATATCTCCCACTTTTGGTTGCATGTGGAAGAACTTACGTGCCCTATTTTTTTGTTTTTAAGTAATACTTATTTTCTAATTATGTTTAGGGGATAAAGTCCTTTTTTTTAGTGGTTCACCTTTTTCGAGCCCTTTGGGGAACTTGAATCGAGTTAACAGCATTGAGTTCCTGAACTCTACTCTTGCTTTATTATTCTGCCAATAACGCCGCATAGGTGGGATTTGGGTGGTCATATTGCCATGTTGCAAGTATTTCTAGAAAGTGTGACTTCTAGTGGTTCCTGTCTTAGATTTCTTTTCCTTATTGTGCAAGTTTCCTTTATAACTAGATAGCCTGAATACCCCAACCTAATTGATAACCTGTTGTTCTATCTGGTCCCTGAGCATTATGGGAACTCCTGTGAGAGTAATATGTACTATAGTTAAATCCTAGTCCCCTAGTAGTGAATAAAAATTTTGCCTTGTGCCCACAGGTGTGTGCGAATGAGACTTTTCTTCATAATGATTATGCATGAATGTGAGGGCCTTCTGTTTATTCTCTGCTATAACATTACGCAAATGTCTTCACTTCTAGGAGTGTGCATTTATGCGTGAATGTGAAACTTTATTCTCATTCGCCACAGGTGCTTGCATCAAAGGATCTATGAGTAAAGCAGAGTCATTGGCTAGGATTTCCTCTTGGAGAGTGAGGTTAGTTTCAGACTTGAAAGTCTAAGCCTTTCCCATTTTCCTTGCTGAATGTTGTCTGCGTCTATGAGTGCTTCCCCGTGAATGAGAATTTTCCACATCATTCACAAGTCTAGACGTTGGCGAATGTGAATATTCATACTCATTTGTGCATTTTAGCTGCCGTGAATGGAATTTTGGGCCCTTACCTGAGACAATATATTATGTCCTTTTTCAGAGGTTTCAATGAATTTTGAGTGAAGGTTCATCTCAGATTTAGGTATCCATTATTTCCTTAATTTATTTAGAGTAATTTGAGGGGCATAACCCCTTGGTTTAACATTAAGATGGTCATTTTTTACTGAAACAGGCAATGTTACCATTGCCCGACAAGAGACTAAAGCCTTAACCCCTAATGAAGTAAGGGAGGCCAGAGCCTCAACCTTTTGCTAGGAGATCGAAGTCTCGACCATATGGGTGAATGGTGGCGGGGAGACCAAAGCCTCAACCCATGTCTTCCTTGTGGCTTGTGACAAACCTATAGAAGGTCCCATAGTTGTAACTCTATTGAGGTACCTATGAAAGTAGGGAGCATCCATTAACACAACAAAACTTAAAGAGAGATGAGAGAAAAGTTTAGTCCCACCATGCGCGCCAGAAATTTGTAACCCCAAATTTTGAGCCATTTTTATGAGGCAAAATTCGTGGGACAAATTACCTACTCGTTTTTAGAGGCTAGTTTATTATTTTATGAGTGGGGACTAAAACTCCAAGTCTAATAGACTTGTTAATTACAGCCATTTAACACAACCAAAGAAGAAGAAGAGAGAGAGACGATGATATTCCTTCAAATATATATATATATATATATTTGTTCGTGCACCAACAAGTTGACCTATCCATAACGTGACTCATCCTTAAG
>JAOXJP010255175.1:0-21580 GCA_025762735.1 Platanus orientalis | reverse complement strand
GCGTTAGTTAAGAGGAGCAGACACAATCCTCCCTCCATGTGACATTATGCACTGCAACCTTCGTCCAAGGGGATTTGACCCCTGGTCCCATCCCTTCTAATGGAGTATGTAATCACCCTTAACCTCACTCAATCAGGTTCTTTTTACCTTCCAAGTAATGTTGAGCGATCTAGAGATAACCCTTCAGTTTGGATTGGTTTTGACTCCATAGGAGTCTCTCCAAAATGTTAAAGTTCAGATATTGATCAAAAGATTTCAATGGTTGACATGTGGCAAAATAATAAACAAAATTAAAAATGTGCAGTTTAGTTTGTGGAGTTTTTTTTAACATGTTGACCAACAAAATCTTCTGAACTTTAAAAATCTGGAGACAATCTCAAGTGGGTTTTGACCAATTGGGATGGGACCATAGATTAACATCATCTGGATTAAGAAAAGGATACTCTACTGCCGCTTATGACTTGTTAAGGTATTGTCTAATAGATGGCACGGCATGATTGGCGAGAAAAGGTGAAAATCATCTTTTAAACATTGTAATTCACTTTTTCCCATCAATCATGTTGTTCCACCTGTTAGACAGGACCTTAACAGGTCATAAGGCGCAAGGCAGGAGAGGATCCGGATTGCAGAGTAGTTTCTATAATAGCAAGATTAGAAAAGTCAAGCCCCAAAAGGTAGAATTGTGTAGCTTCAAACATCACTAACTTTTGATCATGATATCATCTACAGAGGCACAATTGATCATTATATTAATCTCAACAAGAAAAACAACTATTTCTACTGTCAAGACATAGTTTTTATTTTTTATAATTTTCCAAAATTTTTACTAGGTTTTTTATATGATTTTTTTTATTTGGTTCTGACCTCCAGGGAATAGGCCCTGGGTCTTCCACTGTGCACTGTTCACCCTGCCTCCCCTCTCCAGGGAATCAACCCTGGGTCTTCCCTATGGAAGACATATGCCTCAGCTGCTAGAGCACTGGGTGTTCACTGCCTAAATTAAAGTCGATTGAGGGTTTTAAGTGGAATTAGGTTTTTTTTTATAATATTTTTGTTAATTTATTATTTGGGTAAACTAAGGTTTGGGATATTATATGGCATTGTAATGGAGGGAATGCGTCATTTAGTACAAATTTGAGTTTCTCTTCGGTTTTCCTTGCCTTCTCCTGGAAGATTCAAGCATATTATAGCTCTTGAATAGGTGGCAGTAATATTCTTTTCCATTCCTGGTAGTCATGATAGAATATTACTTTGGTCAAAACTTCTGTGTACATGTTATTGGTGGCATTGTCTTAAGCCCAAGATTTGATTTTCACTTAATAGACAGTAAATGCAGGTCACATGACACAACAATGAAACAAATCCTTTTAGTAGAAACAAATGAAGTGTTGCTGATATACCCAGTGAATGGAACCCAAAGTTCTAATACGGTTGTACAAACAAGAATTTGTCCCAAGCTCTCCTTCACACGAGGAAGTCCTACTCTCCACATGAACTATAAGTCTAAAACTAGTACGATCTCAAGTAATGCAATAGGATGAGTGTGCTTTACTTTTGCAATCCACTTGAAAAGAACTAGACATTTTGCACATATTAGGGGCAGCGATAAGTTGTAGGCACATGCATATTGTTGCATAGAGATAGCAGAGACCTTTGCGGTTGGGGGAGGGACCAGTAAATCACCAACTTAGAGTGTTCATGGACGGTCCTCTCATTGGTAGGACAGGCTTGAACACTACATGTTGAGAGAAACCCAATTTATGTACATGGGAGCCTTAGGTACTTTTAATCATGTGAAGTATAACTTACATTGATCAGCTCTCTTTTATCTCTGTTATTCAATGTTTAGTAAGCTATTTATAAAGAGCATGAGTTGTTAGCGAGATGGTGCTCTTCGCCTGTGCTTGCTTATCAAATGTAGATATTTTAATTAATTTAGATAAAAGTTAAAACTGATTACATTAATTCAATTAACAATCAGCTCTCCATTCGACTGTTTATGAACACATTGCTCACAATCCAAACTTCGTATCATAGAATAAATCCTACTTGCTCAAATATGCTAAACTTTTTACACACATGTGACGAGGGGCAGAGTCAGGATTTTCTCATAGGGGGGCAAAAAAAAAAAAGTTAAAAAGTATAGATCTTTTCATTGAAGGGGGCAAATGTACATTGAAGGGGAGGGGGCATGAGTAAAGCTGAGCATAGGCTTGGGCCAGCCTGAGCCCGGCTTGACCCGGCCCGAAAAGTCTGGCCTGAGCTAGGACCGATAAGGGCCCGGACCCAAGTTGAAGGCCCAAACTTTATTAGAGCCGGGTTCAGGCTTACCTCAATCCAACCCGAGGCCCGGCCCAAAGCCCGAACTTATATAAATACACACACACACACACACACACACATATATATATACACACACATATATATAAGTATGTATATATGTATGTGAAGAAAATGTTCTATGATGGAAAAGTGTCTTTAGTGTATATGGTAAATTATAAGTTGACATGGGTTGTGTTAGGGTTAAAAACATCCAAAAAAGAGTTCAGATGAAAAAATATGTGTCAAAAAAGAGACATTAAAGATTGTGTTTTTAGAAAAATTAATGGGCCGTAAACTACTCTAAGCCTGGCCCGTAGCCCGATAAAATAACTGAGGTTGGACTTGGGTCTAAAGTTTTTTAAACTATTTGGGCTCAAGCCCGAAATTACTATGATGAGCCGAGTCCCGTGCCTACCTTAGCACGGCCTGAACCCGGCCCATGCACACCCCTAGGCATGAATACATTGAAGAGGGGTAGGGGGCAGGTGGGGCAACAGTACAAGGTATCATGAGGGAGGGAAAAATACGGAGATATAGTACATAAGGGGTATATGTTATTCCAAATTTAAAGGGGGGAAATTACCCCTCCTTGCCTCTACGTGGTTCCACCACTACATGTAACCTATTCTCATGTCACGACTGTATACAAAATATATTTGAATATAGTATAGAAGATACAACTACTTCACCTTGAATGGTATTCTCGTGTAGCATATAAAGGTTCTTTTAGTTGAAGTTTTCAACCTCAAACCTTTGTAATTGTTATTGCAAAATCTTTAAAACAAATAATCTTCAACTTGCAACTTCAAAAAATAACAACCAACGACTAATTTACTCTAATACTAGTTTTTTGTGACAAAACAATACTATAGAACAAAACACGGATCAGAATCAAGTATACTATATATAAAACAAAATGAGAAAACAATATGCAACAAAAACAATCACAAAACATAATATTTAACATGATTCAACAAGATTGCATGCATTCATAGGTGAAAACAATTAAAAACTTCCAATTAAATTGAAAACAAAAAAATTACAAAACATACAATGTGAATTCCCAAAACCCCAAGGCGAAACCTAAAAAAAAAAACCAAAAGAATTCTTTATAAATATGTTCTTTCTTTCCATAACCAAAGTCTCTCTACCGCAACTAACAAAACCCATCAAACAAACCTTTTATAAGTGCACACACCCCAAAAATTATACTTCCTCAAATTGAGTTAAACTTCCTAAAATACATCACTTTAAAGATGTTTTTGTTGATGGTTACGTGTGAATTCAAGATATGGTTCACGTCTCTCCTTAATCCAAATGACTAAATCACAGCCAACAAAAGTGGTTGTGATTTGATTGAAATTTGATATTCAAATCTTAATCACAGTATTAATGTGACTGTGTGGTGATTTAACATGGTATATGATTTCATTGCCTATCACATCCACAAAAGTGATTGTGATTTGACATCCTCAGTATTTGAATTTCAATTTTTTGTCCATCACAACCACTTTTGTGGCTGTGACCGTTCAGACTGTCGAGGGATTTTGCAGTAGACAATTTCCTCTAATTTTGGCAACGTGTCAGAGTACTGACAGCACTCGAACCCGTCGGGACCATTCTAGTTAGGTTCGTAAGACGACCAAGGGCTGATTACGTGGAGAGTGCAAAGAGCGAGGGGGAGACAACGTCATCGTCATGCCTAGTTGTTAAAAAACCACCGCAAGTCAGAGCTTCACGTGGAATTCCCATGCATTCTGTGACAATCTTTTTCTAGTTTTCCCCTCCATTGAATATGACATGGAAATCATTTACATCCCACTCCCCTTCCCCAATTCAATTCCAATTCAGCTCTATTCCATTTCCAAACATCATAAACACCCAATATTACCTGCCCCCCTCCCATCCCCTCATAGATTTTTCCCCACATACAAGCATATCAGAGACATGTCTTGTCAAAACTTGTCTTTAATTTTCCAATTATCAAAACAAAACACAAATTGTGCTAGATCTTTCCCAGATTTTTGTCTCAACTGTCTAAATTCTGCACACACACACACACACACAGATGGTTTGTCAAAAGAGTCACATACACATTATCTGCTTCAAACAGTTGATCTATCTATCAAGTGGGACGTAATTATTTATAAATAATAACACGAATCACAAACCCTGTAATGAGAATAAGTGGTAGATATCTAATGGAAGAGTCTCCTTTTACAAGTCCCAAAGCCAGCATCGCTAGACAATGTAGTCATACTTGATCTAATCCTCCCACCTTCAGCTAAGCATCTGAGTAGTAGGGCTGATGAACATTTGACCAGACTGGTAAGCTTTGCCCAGAGAAGAGTAATTTGCAGTACAAACTGCAGAGGGGAATCCAGGCCCCATAGGCCTATTGGCAGCAGCTCGTTCCAACCATTGCACCTGGGTTTGCAAGAATTTCACGTAGTGAATTGCTTCATCTAGCATCGAAGCCGTATCCATTTTAGTACCTCCAGGAACTAATCTTTGTAGGATTCTTATCCTCTCGCTTATCCTTTCCCTCCTATGCCTTGCCGCCACACTCTGCGGATCCTTTGATATCTTCACGTTCCTCCTCTTCGGCGGCTTCACGGACTCCGGGTCGATATGAATCGGTTGCATCGCCGCAATCCGGAAGATCATCTCTCTCATTGCCTCCATCGAATTCTTCTTCTCCGACAAACTAGTACTCGAAAATTCCCTCGCATTTCTCCCGGTCGCAGCATTCGATAAGAATGCTGGAGCCACTGGTTCTTGAAGTGTAGTGCCCATAAGCGATAAGGTGGAAGGTGGGTTCATCAGTGTTGGTGAAGTCACTGGTGGGTAATTGAAGATGAGTGGTGTGGCCCCAATGCTGGTACCAGTACCACAAGGGACATCCATCAACGACTGCAATTCGGCAGTCTCGGAATAGGATTCGCAGAATTCGGGTAGTTTGTCCATCTGCATCATCATCATCATCATCTCCATCTGATCTTCTGTTGCAGACTTTAGCAGGTCCACATCCATGGATTCTCACTATCCCTTAAGATAATTACCCACAAAGAAAAGAAAAAATTAAGCTGAGAAAATGGAAGGCAGAGGGATGGGGAAGCTAAAGAGAAGAGAAGCCTAGATAGAGTTCTAGCAGAATTTGCAGAGACGGAAAGAGAAAATGATAGAAAAGAATAAAACAGAAAGAAGCTTAAATTATCGGGAACGACCACCAATCCAGTAGGAACACTCTAGTATATAACAAGTGCAGGAATATTAAATAAGTTTTTTCCATTTTCATCCCCTTTTACTTTTATTATTACAAAGTTGTTGGGCTTTTTATTTCCAAATTTTTTAATCATTTTCTTTCATGGGTATAGAAATTGACAGATAACAAAGGGTGAAGATTAAAGTTATAGCTAATATACAGTGATGGGTGGTCCCTGACAGGATTAACGATGACTCTCACTGGTGCTGGTTGATTGATCAGAACGGTCATATAGGTAAATCATTTTCACAAAATCAAGATCTACCATAGACCCATTAGAGGATCACACCCACTTGAAATTCAACCATTTGATATAGAACAAAATATCTGTTGAAGTATATTAATTCTTGTATCTCCTAGTACCATAAGGTTTTGGGAGAGCTAGTTAGTTTACTGACATAGTATTAGATCAGGTTAGGCTGTGAATTTGAATCCCAATAGAAGCACCTTGATTCCCCAAGTGTACATGTTTCTAGGATAGAACAGTGTTTCTATTGAGGGGGTGGTGAAGTTTATTAATTCTTATATCTTTTAACACCTTAAGGTTTTGGGAGAATTGGTTAATTTACTTCTACAAACTCAATTTATATTTATTTATTTGGGCAGTATCTTTTAACGGATTATATGAGGTTGATGTGGCCCACCATTTGAAGGGTCCAGATTTATGAACTGATAATATATGATTGTATAGGTTGTAAAGGTTGTATTCATCTCCAATGCTGAGAAGGAGCATGTACCCAGTTTCCTAAAGTTTGAATTCAATGAGCTAAGTCTCCCTTAAAATTTACTTTACATCCAGACCTTAAAACCCCACACACCCCACCCACATGGCATGAGTCAGAATAACAACCCCCCAGTCAACAGTCCCACGAGACCCCATTAAATAAGGTATCTTCGCCGGCCGGTCCAGCGTCGGAATCCGTTCACTCTATAGGAGATCTAGACATATCAGTGGTGGATGAGAAGCATCAGCACCTACTGTGTTATTCTCCTTCCAATTATCATGCAACTGCTGAACCACCTACTCTCGTTGCCGGGGAACGCTTTTCGAGATGGATCAGGAGCTGATACAGCTGCAACTTGTGTTGGAATTGCAGAAGAACTTACTGTGTGAACTACCCAAAACGCCATCTCTTACACGCATGATAAGCCATTAACGACCTATAAAACTACTAAATTTACTACTTTAATGGTTTATTATTATAAGGGGAAGGATCTGCTGCACCTAAAACAGTAAGTTCCTATGTGTCCCCACAGTACAGGCTGATATGTTATGGTTTTATGAATTTGGTGCCTCTTTTGAAGGAGCTGTATCCTCCGGTCCGCTCCCATCGTGCTCCATTAAGGTGGGAGCGGCAAAAAAATCAAATGGTGAAAAAGTAGAGAACACATGTCGCTTTCACCTTAACAGAACACGATGGCAGCGGACCAGAGGATACGGTTCGTCTTTTGAATAGCGGAAAAGATTATATACGAAAATCTGTTTTTCCTGATGTATTAGGATGGCATTAGGGGGTAGACACATCAGTGCTGAAAAGTGATAAGCACCCCCCAAAAAGTGAAAGTCACTTTTAGGTACTGATACTCAACCCCCTGACGTCATCCTAACACATCAGGAAAAACAAATTTCAATACCTAATCCCAGCCCGGGAGCAAATGTTCACTTCAACACTTTTTTATGGTTTTGACTTTTGACACTATAAAGTATTTATGGGTACATATTTTTACATTAGAAAACTGTTTTAATAGTTTTTACCCTATACACCCCACCTTTTGTGTGTGTGTGTGGGGACACAGAGAAACTTAAAATAAGAGTTACTTTAAGTGTTTATTGATTTTGATTTTAAATTTTCTTTGAACGTGGTTTACCAAAATATAAAAAATAAAAATAATGCATCACCATCAACGCTATGTCCTAAAGCCCGGCTTTTGTGTAAATAAAATCTGTGTGCAAAGTATGCACATGAAACAAGGGGCGGACACATCAGCACCAAAAAGTGGTTTATACTTTTTGGGGGGTTATCCCAACTTCTGACTAGTAGCTACTTGTAGATGGGACTCGTATCCTCTGTGCCACAGAATGCCCGACCCCCTTTGTGTTTGGGACGTTCTATGATGTAGAGGACCGTGGTGCAAAGGATATAGCTCCTCATGATATGAGGAAATCTAAGGTGTGTAAGAGGTGTCTAAAATTAAAATAAAAAAGACTGGATCTTTGATAAAACTAGAAGATTGTTTGGGGAAGAAGAAAATTGGGTTATGGATGTCCCTAATAAAATCATTGTGCTCCTGACTCCGGCTCATATGGTATTATTGACATGTGCGTAGGCATGCATGTAATGAGAGAGAGAGAGAGAGAGAGCTATTTAGGGAAAGGATGTTCTGTCAGGATTTGGTGTCTAGGACACTAGGGGACGTCATTTGGAATAAAATGAGTGGATGATGCATTTTTTTAATGTAGAATATGCATTTTATTTCATATGGCATTCCTTGTTGTCCTGGACACCATAGTGTCACGGATTCAGCTTCTCCAAGCTCCTAAGATCGTGCGGTACTCGTGTTACTCCCATTTGTAGACAAGTCAACCTAGTCCATACCTACACTTGATGTTTAGAACACAAGAGAACACTTAGGGAGGAAAGGAATGAAAAACTTTATTGCTATCTAAGAATGTTTACAAAACTTACAATGCTTGAGAGCTCACTTCTCTTGAGTTGTTTGCAAATAAGGAGGCATTGCCCTTTTATAGGCCCCCAAGGGTCCCCTTAACCCTTATAATCAAGCTATTTGTCCTTCATCCAATGGTTAAGACATTTCTAAAACCTTTCTAGAGTTTTCTCTCACCTCTTTATGTAGAAGTCTCTAGACTTCTCTTACAACTCTCATTAACCCTCTAGGGTTTTCTTTATGTCTCTAGAATTCTCTCCTACACTTTAGAGTATTCCAGACTTACCTAGAACAATCTAAACTCCTCTAGAATTTTTTACAATGTTCTAGAACTTTCTAGAATTTTGTAGGACCTTCTAGAATCTTCTAACTTTCTCTAAATCTCTCTAGAATCTTCCGGATCCTTCTAGATTATTCTGGATTCTTCTAGATATGTTGTCTCAAATTATCTATAATGCACTGAATCTACTGATAAGGGTCCCCAAAGCTTCTTATTACCATGCGGGGCGTGACAATAGACACCAAATCCTGGACAGAACTTCCTTTCCGCATTATCTAAACTGGGTTTGAACAAATGAAGGTAATGTACAAGGGAAATTATAAGGAGAATAAGATGCCCTATGTGAACAATCAAGCATATTGGGTGATTGTAAATTGATCAAATCGTTGATCAAATGTTTATAATCATCTGTTCACATTTTATTTAATTTTTTTCCTTTAACGTTTGAGATGTGTAAGTGGTATGATCCCTGCAATGAAACTGGCTCCAATTCCTTGCTGGTACAACAAAAGTTCTGTTCATGTGTGTGTAGCGAATCATCTGCAGTAAGTTAACGTACTCCTAAACCAAAACTGGCATCAAAAAATGACACGTCACCAAGAATGGATCCACTTTTTAACTCTATAGTGTGACATGTGACACGTGTATTAAAATTCTCACCAAATCATATACTGACACTAGCATTCTAACGTTTACAATTTTCTGTGCATGGCACGCGCTCTATACAAAAAGGATTACAGGCACAAAATCTCTCTTCCATCCATGTATGTAATAGGCATACATGCATAAAAAGACAAAAAGCCCATGTTTTTTGTTAATGCAGTACGCTACTTTGTAACAGCAAATCTTTGCCATATGACATAAGAGTGTAAAATCTAAAAACCATTTGTGCAAATTTCTAGAAAAACTATTACGGTCCACAATAGCATTAGATGGGCGTGACAGAAGTAATAAGATGGTTGGTTTTGGTTTTCACAGCTTCTGATATCTAGTAACAAAATGGACTTAGTCTTCAATAAGGCTTCTGTGTATTTTGTAGATAGAAAGAGGTAGAAATGGGAAAACACAGAAAAGCCTTCTCTGTTGTTTCAGAGCTCTCTCTCTCTCTTCCTCCCCCACCTCTGCAAAGTACAACTGTCGCGTTCATGACACAAGTCCTATTGAATACAAGTCCATTTTAGATTCGACAGAAAACCCTTCTTCTTCTCTCTCTCTAACCATTTATTAATAATAAAAAAATTCTCTCTCTAGAAGACATGAATAAAGAGGATCATGTTCTCTGCAAGAAGAGGTCCAATTGGATAAAAAGAGTCCAAAAGAGAGATATTGGTGTTGGGTGGGTTTTTACTTTGCATTATCACGGGAGCACCACCTTATCTTCTCCTTCCCGACCCATTTAAAATCATTATAATTCAATAACATATTAAGCCACTACCACCCTCCTTTTTCATTGGGAACCGCATACACCGGAAAAATAAATGTATATATAACTAGTATAAAATATTATAATAAGGTATAGATGACCTAGTAGATTCATAAATTAATACGAGATTGGTCCCCACCCTCTCTCTCTTGCATGCTCTCTTCATAATTTTCATCGCCTCCACAGGGATCGTTTTCATCTTACCCAATCGCACAGATCAACTGTCACCGTAAAAACGCATCTTTCATATTGTTGGCTGCCATCTCTCATGATTCTATTCTCACAAAGTAGTCCTTAGTCTTGGAGTCCTGCCCCCTCTTCTTCCTTCTCTCTCTCAACATAAAAGAAGCAACAATAGCTTTGAAGCTTTGATTGGTAGAGAAGCTAATTACAGCAACTTACCTTCGTCGCTCGTGGATCATTAATGATGTTAACGGGTATACAGTCTCTGATTCCCAATGCCATGACAGGATAACTTTACAGAGACGTTTGGGTGAGAATTGAACATATTTCATTTAAGAAGTGTTTGATCCATATTTGAATGCATGTACTAGTCATGTTCAGATGAGGCTTGTTATGACTTTTCAAATGCCCCCATCCATCAGGATCGTCCAATACATCGACCACTTTTAACGCACTGTTCAAACAGATTTACTTATCATGTCTCTATTAATCCAAAAGCAGATAAATTAGTCAGCTAACTTAGGATGATTTTTGGTTTGTCCAATTTCCTATCTCTTCAAAATGAACCAGATCAATGTGAGACGAGGATCTTTAAACCCCCCACCAACCAATTGAAAAAAAAAACCCAAACGAGGATCAATAATCTTGCGCAACACCTAGCCACCCCTGCATAAAGAAGACCCCACAGGACCACACCAAGCGTCTAGCAAACCCATTGCAGAAGCCATCACAACGAATAGACTCTCTGACAGAAGTTCTAATCTCTGATCAAAGACTAAACAGCTAACAACCATAATTTCCCCTAATTATAACATGTCTAGAATGGATGAATGTCTTGATAGTATGGTTTCTTCGTAAAGATTATCAAAGAGAAACTTGCTGAATGTGGCTCAAATTCTACCGTGTGTTCATGATGTTAATGTCTCAAAGAAGTTTTGGTCTTCTTATTGGGTGATCAAGCCTCGTGTCTGTCTGATCCGACCCAGTTTTTTAATCCGATCTACTTCTTTTTTGTGTAACCACATATATAAGATTCGTTAGAGTTTTTTAAAGAATGATCTCGACTTGACAGAGAGAGAAAGGGACAAAAGGGTGTATTTGGGGCTTAGGATTTGAGAGCTTGTTTTCTTTGTAATCTTCTTTGTTCAGATTGAAATTTCTTGATGTCTTCGTCTGTAGATGTAAGCTATAAGCCGAACCACATATATCATTGTGTTTTGTGTGCTTTGTGTTTTTTGTTTACTTTATTTTTATTTCTCTAGTTTGTGGGTTTAGTTGCAAGAAACTGGTATCAAAGCTATTTGGTTGTTTTGATCTTAAATGGCGGTAAAATTTGACATAGAGAAATTCGATGGGAGGAACGATTTTAGCCTCTGATAGGTAATGATGCAAGCCTTACTAGTTCAACAGGGGTTGATGAAAGCACTGAATGACATAGATTCTCTACCTGAAACCATGTCGAACAATGATATGGATGAACTGAAAGAAAAGGCACACAATGCGATTCTGTTGTGCCTGAGCAATGAAATTCTACGATAAGTTGTACAAGAGGATATGGCTGCTGGATTGTGGTCGGAACTAGAAAGTCTGTACATGACTAAGTCTCACAACCCGTTTGTATTTGAAGAAACAGTTATTTATTCTCTAGATGCATGAATGTATGCCCATTAAAAACCATCTTAATGAATTTAATAAAATTATTTTGGATTTAAAAAATATTGATGTCAAAATAGATGATGAAGACTAAGATATAATCCTAATGTGTTCTTTATTTAAGCATTTTGTTGATACCATGATATATGAGATAGATGCTCTCTCCATAAAAGATGTCAGGACAGCCCTAAATTCTAAAGAGTTGAAGAAGAGGGTGTCTAAGGGTATTGCTGAGAACTAAAGTGAGGGTTTGATTGTGAGAGGAAGAACACAAGAGAATGAGTTTGATAATAGAGGTTGGCCTAGATCAAAATCTAAATCCAGAAAATTGAAGTGTTTCTGTTGTCACAAGACATGACATTTTATAAAAGATTGTCTAGAGGGTAAAGGAAAAAAAAATGAGAAAACCTCTTATTCAGAATGTTGCTGGTGTTGCAAAAAACAGTGGTGGTGATGTTCTCTCAATTACTGATGGTAGCTTAGCTGGTGATTGGATTCTTGATTCAAACTATACCTATCACATTTGTCCCAACAAAGAATGGTTTACCACTTATCAATCAATAGATGATGGTAAGGTTCTAATAAAAAATAATGTAGCTTGTAAGGTAGTTAAGATAAGTTCAGTTCAAATTAAGATATATGGTAATATTATGAGAACTTTGACTGATGTCAGACATGCTCTAGAACTAAAAAAAACCTAATTTCCTTGGGTACACTTGACTCCAATGACTGTACTTATAAAACTGAAGGTGGAGTTTTGAAGGTCTTAAAGAATATTCTTGTTGTGATGAAGGGACAGGGGAAGAATGACATCTATTTGTTGCATGGTAGTATAGTTATAGGTGCAACTATATCTACTTCCTACTCAAATTCAAACATCACCAGGTTGTAACATATATGGTTGATGCATATAAGTGAGAGGGGTATGATAGTGTTGAGTAAACATAATTTGCTTAGTGGCTAGAATACAGGAAAACTGGACTTTTATGAACACTATATTTTTTGGAAGCATCGTAGGGTTGCATTTAATACGGCTGTTCATAGAACCAAGGGTACTGTGGATTATATTCATTCGGATCTTTGGGGTCCCTCTCATGTTCCTTCTCTAGGTGGTGGAAGGTATATATTGACATTAATTGATGATTTCTCTCGAAAGGTCTGGGTATTTATTATGAAGCACAAGAATGAAGTATTTGTTAAGTTCAAACAATGGAAGTCTTTGATCGAGAAACAAACAAAGAAATAGGTCAAGCGCTTGAGAACTGACAATGACATGAAATTCTGTGAGGGTTCTTTTAATGAGTTTTGCAACAATGAAAGGATTGTGAGACACCACATTGTCAGAAATATACCACAACAAAATGGTATTCTAGAACGGATGAATAAAACATCATTGGAGAGGGCAAGGTGTATGTTTTCTAATGCTAGGTTATCCAAGGAATTTTGGGCTGAAACTGTTAACATATCTTGTTATTTGGTGAATAGGTCTCCATCAACTGTTATCGAGAGTAAAACTCCTAAGGAAGTTTGGTCTGGTTCTCCTGCTAATTACACTGATTTGAGAGTGTTTGGTTGTCTTGCTTATGCTCATGTGAATGAGGGTAAACTAGAGCCAAGAGCAAAAAAATACATATTTCTAGGATATGCAGATGGGGTGAAGGGATTCAGGTTGTAGTGTCTTGATGTCAAATCATCCAATTTTATAATTAGTAGAGATGTGACATTTGATGAGTCTGCTATGTTGAATCCTAAGAATGAGTGTTTTGATATAGGAAAAGACCACGGTATCAGGAAGAAGGTGAAACTTGAAATTAAAGCTTTAGAAAATATTCAAGAAGATGTTCCAACTCAAGTAGATAAGGAAGAGGTGCAAAATCAATGAGGAAAACGCACCACAAGATCAATAATATACTCTGGCTGGGGACATGGAAATGAGACAAATTAAACCACCTGAGAAATATGGCTACGCAGATCTGGTTGCTTATGCACTTAGTGTGGCATAAGATATTGAGGTTCAAGAACCATGTACTCATTATGAGGTCATCACCAGTGGAGAGTCAGCACAATGGACTGTTACCATGAGTGAGGAGATTGAATATCTTCACAAGAATCAAACTTGGAAGCTAGTGAAACTGCCAAAAGGCCAAAAGATTGTGGACTGTAAATGGGCCTTCAAGAAGAAAGGAACACTAAAGGTGAAAGATGTAAGGTACAAAGCACGGTTGGTGGCATTGGGCTATACTAAAAAATAGAGCATTGACTTTAATAAAATATTTTCACTTATTGTGAAGGATAGCTCAATTCAAGTGTTACTTTTAATGGTTGCTTTGTTTGACTTGAAGCTTGAGCAACTTGATGTCAATAATGTTTTCTGCATGGTAAACTAGAGGAACATATTTATATGCATCAGCCTGAGGGATTTATGATCTAGGGAAATGAGGACCATGTTTGCTTATTAAAGAAATCTTTGTATGGTTTGAAACAATCTCTTAGACAGTGGTATAAGCGGTTTGATACCTTTATGGTTGGAAATGACTACTGTAAGAGTAAGTTTGATAGTTTGTGTCTATCACAAGAAGCTTTCAAATGATTCTTTTATTTATTTGTAGTTGTATGTTAATGATAGGTTGGTTGCTGTTAAAAATATGTCTGAAATCAACAAATTAAAGGTTCAGCTTAGTGGTGAGTTTGAGATGAAAGATTTTGATGCTACAAAGAAGATATTGAGTATAAAAATTTACATGGACCGAAAAACAGACAGATTGTACTTGTCAAATAAAAAGTATATTGAGAAAGTGCTAGAACGCTTTGGTATGTAGGAGTCGAAACCAGTGAGTACTCCATTTGCAACTCATTTCAAACTTTTAACTGTTTTATCACCACAAACTAAGGAAGAGGTGGAGTATATGTCACATGTTCCTTATGCTAGTGCTATTGGGAGCATTATGTATGTTATGGTGTATACTAAGCCAGACATTTCACAAGCAGTTAGTGTGGTTAATAGGTACATGGATAAACCTGAAAAAACACAATGACAAGCTTTGAAATTAATTCTTCGGTATTTGAGAGGTACATTAGATATTGAGTTGGTATATGACTGGGGTAGTGACACTTCTAGTAGTGTTGTTGGATATGTTGATTTTGATTATGCTGGAGATCTAGATAGGAGATCTCTAACAGGATATATCTTCACTCACTGTGACGGTGCCATTAATCAGAAGGTAACTTTACAGTTCGTAGTTGCCTTATCTACTACTAAGGTAGAGTATATGGCAACTACAGAGGCAGTAAAGAACATTATTTGACTGAGAAGTTTAGTTGGTGATCTGGGGTTCCAACAAAAGCAAATTATTGTGCATTGTGATAGTTAGTGTCATAAATCTGACTAAAAATAAGATGTACCATGAAAAGACCAAATATATTGATGTTAGACTTCAGTTTATTCGATATGTGGTTTCTGAGGGTGCTATCTTAGGGAAAAAAATTGTTACAACAAAAAATCTAATAGATATGATAACCAAACCCATTTCTATAGTCAAGTTCAAGCATTGCTTGGACTTGATTGGTTTTGGTACTACTTCAGTGCCCCTAAGGGGCTTATGTGAGGACGGTTGAAGGAATTTTTGTTTTTGTGGAGATTAATGGAATTCAAGTCAAGGTGAAGATTTATTGTGTGGCTCGAATTCTACCTTGTGTTCCAGACGTTCTCAAAAAAGTTCTAGTGATCAAGCCCCGCGTCCATTGGCTGAGCTATGGTTTTGGAAACCCAACCCGCGACCCGGTTTGGTTCTCTTTGTGTAACCGCATATATAAGATACGTTAGAATTTCTAAAGAGTGATACCGATTTTGACAAAGAGAAAAAGGGGCGGAAGGATGTATTTGAGATTTAGCGTTTAAAGCTTGTTTTCTTTGTATTCTCCTTTGTTCATAGTGAAATCTCTTGTCGTCTTCGCCCATGGACGTAAGCTATAAGCCGAACAACGTATATCATTGTGTTTTGTGTGGTTTGCGTTTCTTGTTTACTTCATTTTTCTCTCTGATTTGTGGGTTTAGTCACAACAAAACCTAACCCAGCACCCTATATTGAGGAAATGAGAAATAAGACAAGCCTCAACGATTTGTTAGACTATTTGAACTCATCAAATTCAAGGCATTTCGGGTAGACAATTGATTCAAAATCTTGTAATATGTTGTACATACAATAGCACTTTAATTTCCATACAATTTGGACCAGAGATCATGGTAATCCTCTCAGTAATGGGTTTTTACAAGATTTTTCATATCAACTGAATTCCCCATTAAATTTTTAGTCTGTTTGATACATATAAAGCACCACCAGTTTAAGCAAAAGGTTCAATTATAATGCTCAACTCACGTAAGCCTTAGCCCAACTACTTGGGGTAAGCTATAAGAATCTTCTTTTGCCATTCTACTCTATCTCGAGTCATGTCTGCTGTTAAACCGCAAGCACTAATGTCTTTCCTCACTTTTTACCCAAGAAGAAAAAAAAAGAATGCCTTTCCACACAATTTCACCCAAAGTTACTCTTCGCCTTCCACCTGTCTTTTTTAACACCTTCAACTTGCACTATCTATAATATCGGTATTCTATCTTCATATTAGTGTGACCACTTGGCTCGGCAAAATAACACTTTGCATGATAACAATAATATGATAATACCAAAAAAATAAAAACAAAAACAATAAGATTAGAGCATGGACACCCAACAGAAACCCCCGAATTTTAAGGGTGAACACCAAGCTTCAGCGAGTGAAGAAACCTTTCCGACAAGAAATTATTGGGTGCTTTGTTGATGGGGTAGTGAGGTAGCTCACCCTTTGCAGCGTGAACAGGATGTTTTGATTCTGACATCCAGTAAACATATCCAACTTCAGTAATGAGATAACACTGTGACACACTGACGCATTCGAATAAAACAGAGATTGTGGAGATGCTATGGAATGAGCCTCAAGAAAAGTAAGAACAAATAGCAAATATTCAATAAAGAAGATATTTATTTCAAAATTAGAAACTCTTAGTAATGGAGAAATTTAATAAATAAACTACATATACAAGTGCACATTGTTGAAATGGGAAAAATCACAATTAAACACTTCGTCTATGATTTCCCCTAAAATACCATTATTCTCAACTTATCATAATCATTCACGACTAAACTCCTAAATCGCGACTAACTATCCGTGACTAGCTATATCCACACGTGACTGATGAAAGCAAAAAACCCAATTTTGTTGTAAATTTATATGTAAACACATGGGAACAACGACTCAAGTGGTCTTGGACTCGTAAAGCACGCAGAAGACTAATGAAGCAGCCAAAAGCGTCTACACATCAACCAATTTGTACAAGTCATCAAAGAAACAACTCCTACACCAAAAAGGATACATACTGTAGTCACTCTCCTGTATCTCAGCAAATCACTACAAAATAACAATAAAGTTAGGGTCGGATAAGAGCGATCACGCATCAAATTGGAATGAGTAACATGCATGTAACCACATCAGCAACTCTTCTAAAAGAAATGTGTTAAGAGTTCAACGTGAAGTTCACCAAAGCAGTACGAAATCAGCTGGCGACTTCTAAGCCCACATGGAATCCAAGTCAATCGCCCATCCTTCTATAAATACCCCTTCTCTACACTTTATGGGGTACTTTTCATTCACTTCTCTTATTTAAGCTTGTGAGAGCTCTACAAACTCTCAAGCAATTAGCACGTCCAAGTGTTCTCCAAAGTCTTCAAGCCTCCAAGTTCAGTCCATCCTCCATTGAAGGGTGCAAGTTTCACACCTCTGAACATTCAAAGGAAGACATCAAAGGTGGTCAAGAACAAGGGATCATAGCCACGGCTAGGTGAGTTTTAGTATGTTTATAATATGTTTTGGATCAAAAAGCTTGAAGTGTAATCATGGCTATAAATTCCAGCCACCATATATTAATGAAAAGTCACATTATTCTTTCTCTTTCTCTTAGTTTATGCATGCTTTGCTTGAGTTACCAGTTGAATAATAAGGTGCTAATTAAAGGTTTGCTGTCTTATTAACGGGCAATAGTAATTAACAAGTTTCCTAAGGAAAACTTAGAATGAAAATCCCCCAATCAAACAATAAATCAACCATATGCGGCTGAACAATTTGAACAACATTGTTTCGAATACAAAACAAAATTTGATGTTACAAATATTTGGTACACCTAGTGGGACATCATTTTCCTCTCATCTTCAATCTTGTTCTATTGTACTAATGGGTCTCTTGTCTTTCTTAAGATTTCTAACAGAAAACTTGCAACCTTTGGAGTGACGTGCAACTCTCTGCATGTCTCCACCATTGTCCCAACTATGGGACCAAGAACATTGGCTGAGGTGCTAGCATCACTATCCTAAACTGTCAACCATATAGCCATCAGGACATGCCCCCTCGTAGGAGGAAAGTCTCTAGCACTTGATGGGTTCTCTATGTTGTTCTATCAAGAGTGTTGGGACACGATTAAAGAGGATCTTATGAAGGTTATGGGAAAGTTTTTTGAGAGGGGTGTCTTGAATAAATCTATGAACTCTACTTTATTGTTCTCATTCCGAAGAAAGAAGGAGCATGGGAATTGAGAGACTTCCGTCCTATTAGCTTGATTACTAGCTTCTGTAAGATTATTTCTAAGGTGCTCTCCTTGCGACTAAGAGAGGTTATGGAATCGGTAGTTGGGGTAACACAAAGTGCTTTTATTAAGGAGCGGCAAATTACGAATAACATCTTGATTACTAATGAATGTGTTGACATGAGAAGGAGGCCCAAGTTAAAAGGAGTGGTTTGCAAGCTTGATTTGGAGAAGGCTTATGATAAAGTTGATTACGATTTCCTTCTTTGGGTTCTTAGAAGTAAAGGTTTTGGGGAAAAATGGATTAGATGGATGGGGGGTTGTGTGGAGAGTCATTACTTCTCTATCCTAGTGAATGGTACTTCTGAAGGTTTTTTCAAGTCCTCTATAGGTTTAAGGCAGGAAGATCCTCTTTCTTCGTTTTTTTTTTTTCCTTGGTGGCGGATGGATTGAGTGCAATATTGAAAAAAGCGGAGTCTGCAGGCTTAGTGCAAGGTTTTATTATGGGGGATGATAATGCCATGGTGTCTCACTTACAGTTCGTAGATGACACTATCCTTTTCCTTGATGCGAGTAAGGAAAACATAAAAAATACGAAGATGTGTCTTGCCATTTTCGAGGTGATTGCAGGGCTCTCTGTTAATTTGGATAAACCTTTGCTGGTTGGTATTCATGTGGAGCAGTCTCATTTGATGGAAATAGCAGGGGTTATGGGTTGTCAAATTGGGGATTGGCATTTGAAGTACCTAAGAATGCCCCTAGGGGGCAATCCTAGCGATTGCTTTTTGGGACCCGGTAGGGAGGTCTCTAAAAAGCTGGCTATAAGGAAGAAGTTGTATATCTCTTTTGGAGGGAGGATCACCTTGATCAAGGCAACCTTGGCTAATCTTTTTGTGTTCTATATGTCAGTTTTTAAGATGCCATGCAAAGTGGCAATTTTGTTAGAAAGGCTTTAGAGGAATTTTTTTTGGGAGGGGGGAGGTAAGAAGGATCATTTGGTGAAATAGGAGGTGGTTGTGAAGCCTAAGAAGTAAGTGGGGTTGGGTAATTTAAAAGAGAGGAATATGGCTTTATTGGCCAAATAGTTGTGGAAGTTTGCAAATGAGGAAAATAGCTTGTGGCGTTCCATCATTGTTAGTAGATATGGAATGGATGATAATGGTTGAGAGTGCTTCCGAAACATTCTTTCTTCTCACTCTTTGATGTGGAAACACATATCCCAAATCGGTCCTTCTTTCTTCCCTTTAACTAGGTTTGTGGTAGGAGATGGCAAAAAAATCAAGTTTTAGACAAACCTATAGTGGGGTGATGCCACTTGATGTTCGACCTACCCTCGCCTGTTTCATATTGCTTCTCATAAAGATGCAGTGGAGGCGGACATTTTATTTTTTAATGAGTTTGGTCTTTCTTGGAACCTTTCTTTCTCCAAAGATTTGTATGAGTGGGAAGTTGTTTTGGTGGGTAGCCTCACGAATGATCTTCGTCTAGTCTTCTCTAATATAGAGAGATTCTAGAGTTTGGATTCCATCTTTTAATGGTCTTTTATCTTCTAAATCCTTTTTCCCAATCTTTTCTAGGTTGCATTCCTTGTCCCCTAATTTTTCTGTGTCCAAAGTGTTGAAGTTGGCTACCCCTCCCCGGGTCAGGGCATTTTTATGGATGGTCTCTCTTGGAAAACAAAGTACTATGGATGTTCTCCAACGTAGACGTCCTTATATGGCTTTATCCCCTTCTGTTTGTTGCCTCTGTCATAAAAGTGAAGAGTGTGATAACCATATTTTCATTCATTGCCTGTTCTCTCACTTTGCTTTGTCACGTTGGAATCTTTTTGTGAGATGTTGTGCCAGTGGGGAGTAGGGGTGTCTGGCCAAAAGGATTGTATGTTCTTCTTGGCTCTTTTACATGGTATTTTTGGGGGTATTTGGAAGGAAAAAAACAAAAGAATTTTTTAAGATAAAAAGAGAAATCTAGGGGAAGTGATTGATGTTATTCTCTCTGAGGTGGGATCTTGGCTGCTTGTTAAGAAAGAGTTTGTTGATTTTTCTTAAAATGATTTCATTCAAAATCAACTGGAGTTTATGCATCTCGGTGTTTCTGGGTCAAGGTTCCTCTGGCCACCCTCGGGTGCCCCCCATTAGAGGTAAGTTTAAAGTGAATTTTGCCAGTGCCTCTTTTGGGAATCTGGGGCCAACTAGTTTTGGTTGTGTGGTGCCCGATCACCAAGGTTCAATTATTCTAGCCAAAGGGGCTCCGATTGGCATTGCTGATGCCATTGAGGCGGAGATGATTGGCTTCCTTGCTGCTCTTTGTATCCTTAAGGAAAAGAATTGGTTGGAGTGTTTTGTAGAAGGTGACTTGAAAACTGTGATTAGTTGGTGGAATGGGAAGTCTAAGGGATCTTGGAGATTGAGCCACCTTATTTGTGAAGCTAAGTGCATTGTGAGAGACCTTAAGGTGGTGGTGAGTTATATTCCTGGGTCTCAAAATGATATAGCTAACAAACTTGCCAAGTGGAGTGTCAATTGTCCCAATTCTTTTGTAGGGGATTATATTCCAGATGGATAGTGGCTTTTATGTTTTTGTGCTTGGTTGAGTTTTCATCAAAAAAAAAAAAAAAAGGGAACACGCTCCCTTGTAGAAGAAACGGCTTTGTCTCCCTCAATCTTAGTATCAGTGTTGCCCAAGTCTTTTAGGGCCAGTGTAACTTGTGTCAATGGGTTCGATGCCCATAAGAACACAATCCCCACTGTCTCCCTCAAAGTTGCATCCAAACTAAGGGGAGTGTTACCAAAACTTCTTTAGGGAAACAACAACAAAAGGAACTCTTCACACATACAAAGTGGATGGTGAAACCTGGACCAAATTCCCAGAAAAACTCTGTCAGATTCTACAAAAAAATCTAGAATGAACCACCTGTGATTGGAAAACAATAGTCGCAAAAAAACATTGCCAGTCACCAAAGAGAAACTTAAAGGACAAAACTGCCCCTAGAATAGAACAATACAAGGCTTAGCTTGACATCAATAAGAAACAAGAACAAGAAGGCTAAAACTGCACATTCAAAGGAAGACATCTAAGGCGCTCAAGAACAAGAGATTATGGCCATGGCCATGTGATTTTGTAGGTAATCAAGTGTTTGCCTTGTAAGATGTTTTTCTTTTAGGGAAAACATAATAT
>JAOXJP010255164.1:0-21583 GCA_025762735.1 Platanus orientalis | reverse complement strand
ATGTTGAAGTATTTAGTTCACTGTTTAGTTAACTTATTCAACTATGTAATTAATTTTTTTAAGCCAATTTATCAATTCCTATTATTTTTATCTAATTTTATATTTCAACATGTAGCATGCTGTTAAAATTTTGAAAGTTGGTAATTATACATGTTGTCTGTGCCATAACTCCCTGTACAAAATGAATCTCAGCCTAAAATTTTAACTAACAATTCATAACTCATTTCTTAACTTCCCTGTGAAATTTGAGACCCACCTGATCTCTGGATTTTGAGATGTGGGTCCCATAACCCAAACTTTGTTGAAAAATCTATGCACAGTGTTTTTCATTTCGGGAAATTCCAAAAGTAGGTCCCACCCCTTCTCCAAGGGTTGGGGAGATTTGTGAACCTTTCTAGGGATGTTACTCATCCCTTTGAAAAATTCCAGGGTTAGTGGACCCCAAAAAATTGCCAAAAAACTCAGAAAACAATCACTATTTTTTTGGGGAATAAACAATACGCCTGATCTCTGTGATAGATCAGGCGCACCAAGCTTTCAGGTGTACCCTGGCTTTTAGGCGTACCAAAATAAATTTTTTTCAAGTTGTCCTTAATCCCACAGTGAGCCATAGATAGCCTTTGAGTCCTCAAACAGGCCCAAGCAACAGTTCCAATCCTTTGACACATTAGCAAAACCCAAAAAGGGTCCAATTGAGGTAGTACGCCTGATCTCCATCTCTGTGAGAGATCAGACGTAAATGGACTTCAGGGGTACCCAAACAGAAAAACCCTAAAATCACCCTTTACCCCACATTAGCTCTAGGAGGTTCCTATAATCCTTTAAAAGTACCCTAATAAGATTCTCAACTTTCTAACATATCAGTAAGACCCAAAAATGGTTCAATTGAGGCAGTACGCCTGATCTCCACCTCTGTGAGATATCATACGTATATGGAGTTCAGGAGTACCATGATTAATTCAGGCGTACCTGATCACAGTGACTGTAAATTATGTCCCCAAGTGTCCAAACACCCACAATAACTCAGAAATTCATAAAAATATAGAAACATGACCTCCGTGTAAACACTAGCATCTGGAATGAACAACAAGAGTTAAGTGGGACCCAATTAAGCCTATACCCTTGAACTCTTACTCTGTGAGATATCAGGTGTACCAGAGATCAGGGGTATTCCCTGGAGATCAGGCGTACTACCAAAAATCCTCTAAAAACTCTTCTATTTTTATTCACTACTTAATGAACATAAAATGAATCGTTAAGTCAGAGGAGCCACCCTAAAAATGTAGGTGATTGGGGTGCCTAACACCTTCCCCAATCTTAACTAAACAGCTTACCCGGATCCCTGGAAAACCAAACCAATATCGAGAGTCAACCCTAGGCCCAAGTGCCCAGCCCGGGTCCTGAAAAGCCCGAATCTTCCTTTCTAGGAAAGGAGGTAGGTGTTCAACCCCGCCTATAAAAACCTGAGTTGGTGGTGACTTCGAACCCCCCAAAGTGGGTCGCGGGCTCTCTACGATGCCCACAGAATTGAATTCCTTTAAGAAAACCTTTAGAACATGGGAAATCTGAACTTTTCCCATGTGAATCCTTGAAAATCTGTGTGAAGTTATGAATCTTTCAAGATCTATTATATTTGTGATCAATTTGACTATTTCTACTCCATTGGGAAGTCGTGAATCTCTAAAATCTGAACTTTCCTCATGGGTATCTTTAATAATCTGTGTGAAGTTGTGAATCCCCACATATCTTGATTGACTCTGGATCCACACACTCTTTTGTTGCACACGATTTTGTACAGAATGCTGACACTATACCTATGCACATGGACTTCATCTTGATTGTTTCTACTTCATTGGGAAAGCTACGTTGGTAGGACTTGTGTGTAAGGCTTGTATACTTAGGATTGGGGATAAAGAGTTGACCGTCGACCTTATATTGTTAAACTTAGATGATTTTGACATCATTTTGGGAATGGACTTCTTAGCTTCCTACCATGCCATAGTCCATTGATACTCCAAGGAAGTTGTTTTCCAAATACCAGGTTAAACATAGTTCTTTTTTCAAGGGACAAAGAAAGAGTCTTTTTCATGTTTGATCTCGGCTATTTAAGTTGGGAACATACTCCACAAGGGAGGACAAGGCTACCTAACTTATATCATGGAAGACCGAAAGGATGACTCAATGGCTAAAAATGGACCAATAGTAAGGGAATTCAGGGATGCATTTTCCAAAGATCTACCCGGTCAACCACCAGATCGTGAGATTGAATTTGTGATTGACTTGGTTCCTAGAATGGGACCAATTTCTATAGCTCCATACCATATGACACCGACAGAACTCAAGAACCTTAAGGTATAATTGTAAGAGCTTCTTGACAAGGGTTTCGCCAGGCCTAGTGTGTCGCCATGGGACTCACTGGTGTTGTTTGTGAAGAAAAAGGATGGGATAATGTGGTTGTGCATTGACTACCGATAGCTAAACAAGGTGACAATGAAGAATAAATACCCCTTTCCAAAGATTGATGACTTGTTTGATCAACTTCAAGGAGCAACGGTATTTTAAGATTAGTCTGAGATCAGGATACCACTAGTTGAAGGTATGAGCATAAGACATATCTATGCCCACATTTAGGACTTGTTATGGACACTACGAGTTCCTTGTGATGTACTTTAGGCTGACCAATGCACCCGTCGCTTTTATGAATTTGATGAACTGGGTGTTTAAGCCATTTTTGGACCATTTTTGTCATTGTGTTCATTGATGACATTCTAGTCTACTCCAAGATCCATAAAGAACATGAAGAACACTTGCATATTGCTTTACAAATTTTGAGAGAGAATAAGTTGTATGCTAAATTCAACAAGTATGAGTTTTGGTTGGACTAGGTGTCATTTTTGGGCCATATTATCTCTAAAGACGGTGTTCTTGTTGACCCCAAGAAAGTTAAAGTTATGGTGACTTGGCATAGACCAACAAGTGTGACTAAAATTTACAATTTCTTAGGTTTGGCTAGTTACTACCAGAGGTTTATTGACGATTTCTCAAAGATTCGGGATCATTGACAAAGCTAACCTAAAAGTACACAAAGTTTGAATGGAGTGATGAATGCGAGAAGAATTTTCAAGAGTTGAAGAACCATCTTGTATCCACTCCAGTTCTTACGCTATATTCAGGCATAAGAGGATTTGTTGTCTACAATGATAGTTCTAGGAAGGGTCTGGGCTACGTGCTTATACAGCATGGGAAGGTGATTACTTACGCGTAAGTAATTGCTTACCCATGCTGCATAAGCTTGATCTCGTCACAAATGTCAAAGTGAGGAGAAGGCTAAGCTTTGCCTTGTCACAAATACTTCAAGAGAAACGAAGGTAAAGCTTAATCTCATTATAAATATTATCGCAACTATCACTGCTCCTAGGTGCCCCACGTATAGTAGTAGTGTTCCTCCCTAACTGTCTCTAAGTTTGAGAGGTCAAAGTGAGAGGAGAAGGCAAAGCTTCACCTCATCACAAATATTTCATGAGAGGATAAGGCAAAGCTTCACCTCGTCACATATACTCTGACAACTATCGTTGCTCCTAGGTGCTACACATACTAGCAATAGTGCTCCTCGCCAATTATCTATAAGTCCCATAGGTCAAAGTGAGGATAAGGAAAAGCTTTGCCTCGTCACAAATACATTATGAGAGGAGAAAGTAGAGCTTTGCCTTGTCACAGATACTCCGACAATTGTTGTTGCTCCTAGGTGCCACACATACTAGTAGTAGTGCTCCTCACCAACTGTCTCTAAGTCCTAAGGGTCAAAGTGAGAAGAGAAGACAAAGCTTCACCTCATCACAGCTACTATGGAAACTATCACTGCTTCTGGGTACCACACAAACCAGCAACAATAATGCTCCTTCAATTGGGTTAACAACCATTATTACATTAATAACATCTTGCATTCAGTTACAACTCAAGATAAAAGATATGAAATCCTACTAACTTATAAAACTAAAGATATGAATTAGGTTAACAACCGTTATTACATCAAGGGCAACATCTCTCTTAGCACTAGGACATAAAATATCTCAATATTAAAGCTACCAACTTTATATGGGGATCTTAAGCAAACACACTTGGTTATTAAACTGATGGGATGTCTTATGTAAGGCAGATTTGCGTCATGAGTCGAATGTCTATAATTCATTGCCATCGGAATAACTAATTGCCTACACCTCCCACTACCCCTTATCAAGTGTGGCATGATCATAAAAGGTTCATTGTATGATTAACTTGGCTGAAAGCATGTCCTCAACAAATACAAGTATTATTAGAAGTTTATCGTGTGCAACAAGATAGGGAACCAATTAGAGGGCCCTGGTGAATCCAACGTTTTCTTGAATCCAAGTATAAAAACAAGGGAACAAAGAGGATGGGCTTATTTGGACAAAACTCCCTTAGGAAAATTTTCTACAAAATCTATCTATAAACTGTTAGCAAATTTTTCGAGTTCCATGTCAGGTAGCCATGAAATAGAACTGTTAGCACATATTTTGAAATCCGCCATTCAGCAAAAGACATGTGGAATTAAATGATAACACGACAGGCGGTTATGAAATAAGCCACGTTGGGTAGAAGATGAAGCGGATAGGACACTCCACCAATATCACACCAAGAAATGCATGACCCAGTCAGCAAGTGAGATAGCCCACGATCCAAACTGAAAAACGGTTAAACGATCAACGTGGAAGAGAAATTATGGCATCTTGGACAAACCTCTATAATTGAAGAAAGAAGCAGCGAACAAAAGAGCAATCAATCATCATCAGCAATATCTCTTATCTGTAGCGGTAACACTAGATTATGCATAATAGTAGTTCAATCCTGTAGTGATTTGAACCCCTGTCTCAAGTGATTCGACTACACTACAGAACCAGATTCAACGAGATTCTTCCAAAAGAAGGGCATCGGCTAATCTGTTTTGTTCACAGAACTAGATTCAATGAAGCTCTTCCAACGAGAAGGGCATCAGCTAGTTTGACTTGTTTGTAGAACCAGATTCAACAAAGTTCTTCCAAGAGAAGAGTATCAGTTAATCTGCCTTATTCGAAGAATTGGATTTAACGAAATCTTCCCATTTCAAAGGATAAACAACGACTAATCCATTGTTCAAAGGTATCTCTGTAACTAACATTGTACTTTGTATTTTTAGTTTAGTAAAATTTCCCTTTTATTGTCAATTTGAGTGACATTGTTTGTCATAAAATTCCTGGGTCTAGAGGCATTACCAAACCCTAAAACCTTTTGATAATTCGCATTGGAAAAAACCATACACGTGTCAATTCCAAAATAAAATAATTTTTGTTGACTACCAACAAATTAGTGACCACAGTGGGAGGTTGAGAATTAGTACTTGTTTTGTGTTCGAAGCCATAAATGGCACCTCAAAGAGACAAATGACCCATCGATTCGAACAGTGATGAAACACGTGAGTTGTCACACAATATTGAAAGCAAATTTGATGACCTTATCGAGAAAATTAAAAAAAAATCCAAATGATGCCAGGTATCTTAGCCGATGTCCTACTAAAGGTGCTCTAGCCTTTGGTAGAGAACATTCAGCCAATCAGAACTTAGGCACTGAGGATAGGGGAATGGCTAACAGAACAGACATCCTAGAGTCCTCGAATAGACTCAAGGGGCACAGAAGACCTCTCGGGTACCCTGAAGAACCTTAAGTTGAGGTTTTCCTTGAGCCAGTCCAGTAAGAACCAGTCAGAGTTTCTGCAAGAGGACTAAGACATGGGAATCAAGGCCTTATAGGTTACCACTCATGGCCAAATGTTCCAATAGAGCCCAAAGGGATCGAGATACACTAAAACCCAATATTTAAAACTAATAGAGCACCTCAACAAGAGTAATGGGGGTCGTAGACTAAGGGGCATGACCAATATAATGGTCGAAGCGGGTATTATGGTTTTAATACCCACCGACCCTATCAGAATGACCGATTTGGGCATAATGCTAATTCACACGGACACTCAAGTCTAGTACCTCCGCCTCCTAGAAGGCAAAATCCACCCAATTAGTGGGAAAATCAATTTCATGGGCAAAACACAAATGGATATGGATATGGTGAGGCAAGCCGACCATATATCAGGAGGCAGAATATACCAAACTATTGGGAAAATCCTACCCCTAATGATAAGGAGTTTGATGGCATCGGTATGGGATGCCATACTCAACCTCCACATTACCAGAGAGCCTACCCAGGCCTAGGGTAACCATATGGTGTGGTCCCACAGGGATATGGCCAAAACCCTCGAGAACAGGTTATAAGGATTCTCAAGGAGTTATATGGACCTGACCTTCGATGGGCTGCCCATTCAACATATTGAAAACCTTACCCAGAGTAAATTGACAGGGATTATGAATTCCCTCAAGGATATAAAATACCCGATTTTGCTACTTTTTTAGGAGAAGATAGAAAAATGGCAATGGAACACATTAATCGGTTCACCACATAGTGTGGAGAATTTTCTAATTTAGGGTATTATAAACTAAGGTTATTTCCCAATTCCCTGATAGGACAAACCTTTACCTGGTACACCAACCTCCCACCAAACTCGATATGAAGTTGGGAAGAAATGGAAGATAAATTCCAATCTCATTTCGCTCCAGCAGATATTAGGGTATCAATGGTTGACTTAGCTAGGTTAAAAAAAATAACCAGGAGAAATGGGAGAACAATTTATTATGAGATTCAAACGAGCCAAGGCAAAGTGTCTTAGTGGATTACCCGAGGTCAAATTTGTAAAACTCGCCTAGGATGGGTTAGACTTCAAACTTAGAAAAAAGTTTGAAAGAATAACCTTTTTGACTTATTCGAATTATCAAAAAAGGCCACCCATTATGAGACCATTCTCTGAGAAGAGAATCAACGACGTACTTCATCATATGAGACCTACAATCAAGACCTTAACTATGAGGTTGATTTTACAGAATTTGTAGGAAACTGACCACCCTTCACATGTGATGCTCTGGCCAGAAAATATACATAGGCTCAAGAGTCAAATAAGACGTTAGTGGCGATAAAAACCTACTCCTTCGACCTAACCAAAGCTGACCAAATATTCGATATGTTGCTTGAAGCTAAGCAGATTAAATTAGTAGGGAGACATTAAATCCCCACACATGAAGAGCTACGTGCAAAGGATTATTGCAAATGACATAATTCCTTTACACACTAGACTAACAAGTGTGTAGTATTTTGAAACGCCAAATTACTTTGATTTCCTGACAAAACCGAGGCTATGGAAGTAGATACGAACCCCTTTCCAAAATTAGTGGATGTTGATATGATAACCATAGATTGGACACAGAAAGGGGAGCAAGAAGGTATTGAAAAAGATGAATGGAGATGTAAGTCTCACTAAAGTTGTACATTTTGTAGGACTACAATCGAGTACTTGAATTGTGAGAAAAGCTCAAAATATGGCCAAACACAGGAAAACACCACTCGAGTATTCCAATGTAAAGACATTAGAGTCACAATTCAGCAACAACGATGACGAGAAAAATTTGATCAAACAAGACAACTTCTGCCTTTGACAGATGTGGCAAAATAATGGCTAATCTTATGGCCATGACTGCGAAAAGAGAGTTAGAAGTCCCCACACCAGCATAACCTGCTCAGAAGAGAAAGGCATACCCAAGAAGTACTCTTCAGGCCCCTCGCATCAGAGACTGACAACCCAACAAATGGGCAAGAGAAAGGGGTCAATTTGTTAACAAGCCTTGGTTGTGCAACAAGCCACATCGAGAAGCATCCCAGTCCTCGAAGACAATTAAACCACCTCTAGAAGAGATCGATAAATGGGTGGAAGTGATTGCACCTCCCAATAGACAACATATTCGAAGTCTTTCGGTGTACAAGTATATGTACAACTTTGAGTTCCCTTCAATGACAATGACTCAAAAGAGGAGATGGTTGAGGCAACAGGCCTTGGCTCAATAAGAGAACCTAAACTAGGTTCCAAGCCAAGAATTAAGATTGCAACAAGAGGCACAGGGAGGAGCCGGCCAACACAGGATGGTCGAATGAGTCCAACTTGACCGCCAATTTGATACGTCATCCGAAGGTGAATCGAGCAAAAGAGAACACAAGAAGTTTTAGAGGGGATGTTATCCCATACTTAATATCAATGACAATCAAGAGCCCAAGCCTATATGCATGCTTATTGGTCAAAAGCCAATGAAGGCCAAGAAACCTCACCAGGATAAGCTGCAAGCTGCCTCGCCAGTCATCTAAACTAACGGAGGAAAAAACCTGCAACAACAGCGTATGATCTAGGCAGACATGGTAGAACTGCCATCAGACAAGGATGATTTTGGTGATTTTAAAAAGCGAGGGGCTATTTGCGGAGTCCTTCACACCTTTAGAATCGATTACAAACAACCTCCCTGGTGACAAGGGCCATATGATTGACATTCATTTCGGCAGTCAACCTGAGAAGAGAGTCGATTGCAAACATAATACTCACACTGCTTGCTGAGTTTAAAGCCCAACAAGATCAGGTTTTTGAGGTAGAAAAAGAGCTTTGGGACATTATCTTGGAAAAACTGGCGGCCATAGAGCTAGTCAAAAGAAGATGAGCCCAGAACAAATATGGAGGAAGATAAAGGTAAGCTTATCTTTGACAAACCCTATAGAAACATGACCCAACACTTAAAACCTTTATACATAAAGGTGCATATGGAAGGTCGACCGGTGAGTAGGGTACTAATCGATAATGGGGCGGCTATAAATATACTCCCCCTGTCCATGAGGAAAAAACTATCAAGGGTCGATAGTGACCTACTGCCAATAGATGTATATGTCTGTGGTTTCTCAGGGAATGCTACCTGAACCAAAGAAGTCTTCCCACTTGAACTATGAGTAGGGAGTCGAACTCAGGTGAGAGCTTTCTTTGTAGTCGATACCTCTTCCAATTATAATGCACTATTAGGAAGAGATTGGATACACTCAAATTAGTGTGTCCCTTCATCTTTGCATCAACTGTTATTATTTTGGAATGATAGTAATTGTGTAGAAGTGGCGCATGTAGATCAAAAACCATTTCTTGCCACAGCAAATAATGTCGAGGCTCATCTTTATGACGACAATGTCAAAACAATCCAGTTGGTCGGACTGGACAGCGAGGGAAAACCCATCAAGGTTACTATACAGAAAACTCAAGAGGATGAGACCTCAATAAGTCAAGAATTCAAAGAGTTATGCAGAGAACTAGTCAATCCTAGTGCACCGATAGGGCTAGAAGAATCAGTCCCGAAAAACAAAGAGGAGTTGAATGACTAGCCTAAGCAAAGAAAGAGAAGCGGACATACAAATGGCCAGAAAAAGACTGTCAGGATACTTGACAGAGAAAAGAGTTGAGATGTATGTTACCGAATGTACTACACAAGAGTCACCCCATGAGCATGAAGTCATAGGAGTTAAACAACTCAGAACGGCCCTTGCCAAATTAGATGATTTGAAGGTCAAAGTCCAAGACGATTTGAGAGAAGTAAATTTGGGTACCATAGAGGACCCAAGTGTAAGTACGTTAGTGCCAAGCTCGAGGCATCATAATTCGAGAAGATTACAATAGTCTTAATGCAATCAAAGATTGTTTTTCTTAGGAATACTCCGAAATGCCCAGACTGGACAAAAATCTTGTCATGCATTGGTTGCCTACAAAGAATGGCTACATACCCTTTCAGTACCCACCTCGACGAATGACCGATGAAGTAATCTTAAAAGTCAAGGAGGCAATCGAAAGATTGCTGAAGGTAGGGTTCATCCACCCTATTGAGTATGTTGAATGGCTCTCGAACATAGTACCTGTCATAAAAAAGAATGGCAAATTGAGAATTTGCATTGACTTCTGAAATCTCAATACTGCCATTCCGAAATATGAATATCCTATGCTAGTCGTTGGAGTAGGAGGACATCATATTTTTTTTTTTTTTATGGATGGACATTTTGGATATAACCAAATTTTTATTAATGAAAAAGACACATAAAATAGTTTTTTGATGTTTAGGATCAATGGGTATGTTCGAATGGGTGGTTATGCCCTTTGGCTTGAGAAACGCTGGGGGAACATACCAATAGGCCATGAATTACATTTTCCACAACATGATTGAAAAATTTATGAAAGAATATACCGATGACATAGTGGTGAAATCTCAGGATTTCGATAACCACTTACTCAATCTAGAGAAAGGGTTTCTCATGATGAGAAAACATCAATTGAAAATGAACCCCTTGAAATGCGCAATTAGAGTAAGTGTAGGTAATTTTTTTGGCTTCCTAGTACATCGCCGAGGATTTGAGATAGACCAGAACAAAGCTAAGGCAATTATTTAGGCCCAATCACCTTCTAGAAAGAAAGAAGTACAACGATTTCTTTGACAAATTAATTTCCTTAGACTATTTATTTCTAATGTGGCAGGGAAGACAAAAGTGTTCTCACCTATATTGTGAATGAGGGGAACAAAGAATTCGAATGGAAAGAAGAGCACCAACAAGCCTTCGAGAAAATCCAAGAGTGCTTGTCAAATTCACCAGTACTGTTGCCACCAAGAAAAGATAAGTTTTTGAAGTTATACATTTCAGCCACAGAAGACTCGATAGCAAGCTTATTGGCTCAAGACAATGAAGAAGGGCATGAATAGTCAATGTTCTACCTAATTTGAGTCTTACGAAAAACCGAATGTAATTATCCGATGATAGAGAAATTATGTTTAGCATTGTACTTTACTTCAATGAAATTAAGACATTATCTTTTATCACATGTTGTGTATATCTTGGCTCAAACTGATGTAGTAAAATATATGTTTATATGTTGTCACGACCTATGGTAAATGGTAGAATCGAAAAATGGAGTCTATCACTCCTTGAGTTCGATCTTGTGTATGTCCCATAAAAAGCAGTAAAAGGTCAGGCCTTGACAGATTTATTGGCTGATCACCCATGCTACCCTGTACAGACAAACACAGAGGACGATTGCATTACCTTCACTCCCTGACAACTATATTTTTACGGGTCTAAGACTAAAAGGGGATTCAGAGTAGGAATAGTAATCGTTTCCTCAAGAGGAATAATCATAGAAATGAGTTTTAGGCTCAAAGGGGAATTCACTAACAACGAGACAGAATATGAAGCCCTCATTCGAGGGTTATTGATCCTAAACAATTTGGGAGTAAAGTTCCTCAAAGTCCTTGGAAATTCATAGTTAGTGATAAACCAAGCTTCAAGAGACTATAGATGTATTAGCCCTACGCTGATACCTTATAAAGATAAAGTTGAGCAATTGTTAAAGGCGTTCGACGATGTCACATTGAATAACATACCTCAAAGTCTCTACCATAAGGCCAATTTGATGGCATAAGTTGCTTCAGGGTACAAAATGAGTCCTACTTCCCCTACAGAAAATGATAATGTTACAAGCCTACAATTTGGATGTGAGAACTCAAGCTTAGAAGAAATCTTTAATACCAACGTCATCCCTCCCAATAATGGGAAGAATAAACAAGATGATTAGAAAAAACCAATCATTCCGTACCTATAGAACCCTAATTGAGGGGAAAATAATTCTTTGAAACTCAAAGCCATAGGGTACATACTTTGGGGACCCCCAGAGCTTTTTAAGCGTGGGGCTGATGGTATGTTACTTAAATGTTTGGGAATCAATGAAGCTAAGCTTGCAATGACAAAGCTTCATAAAGGAATCTGTGGCGCACACCAGTCAGGCATAAAAATGAGATGGTTAATCCATCAATATGGCTATTTTTGGCCAACTATTTTGCAAAACTACATTAGATATGCTCAGCGTTGTGAAGCCTGTCAACAACATGGGCCAGTGCCCAGGGTACTAGCAGCCAACCTACATTCTATCATAAAGCCCTGGCCATTTAGATGATGGGCTCTTAACATGATAGGCAAAGTCAGACCAACCTCGATAAAGAAAAATTGTTTCATTTTGGTTGTCATAGATTATTTTACTTGGGTAGAGTACAAACCATATCGAGATGTCAATGAGAGAGATGTGATACATTTTATAAAAGAAATGATAATACATCGATTTGGAATTTCCCAATTTATTAGGGTTGACCAAGGTTAATATTCAATAAAGCTCCAATACGAGAATTTGCCCAAGATTAAGGGTTCAAAATATTAAATTCAACCCCATATTACGCCTAGGCAAGCGAAGCCAACCAACAAAATTATAAAAAATAACTTGCTCAAGATGATGGACAACAATGCTTTAAATTGGGATGAATTGCTATTTGATGCTATCTGGATGTATCGAACGTCAAAAAGATCAAGCACTAGGACTATGCCCTATGCACTAGTGTATGGGCACGATGCAGTACTACCTTTAGAGATCACCATACAATCTCTAAGGGTGAAAAACCAGAATCAGTTGAGCCATATTGACTACCAAGAGGCCACAATATTTGAAATAGATGATCTCATTGAGAGACAGCTCGAGGCTCTTAATTCTATTATTTCTCAAAAGCAGAAAGTAATTGAGGTTTACAACATGAAGGTAAAAACCAAATCATTCCATGAAGGAAAATTGGTATGAAAAGTCATCTTTCCGATGAGAACTAAGGATCCCAGACTAGGTAGATGGTTTCCAACATAGGAATGACCATTTCTAGTAAGTGAAGTACTTGATGACAATGCCTATAAACTAATGTAGGTCAAGGGACAAGAACATATATGAAGTATTAATGGAAAATACCTAAAAAGGTACAAACCCTCAATGTAGAAGTAAAAGGTAACCAATATAAAATATTAGAAGTAAGAAGGTTACAAAAGACTACAACAAGAATACAAAGTAATTGGTTAGAAAGTTCAGGAGAAAATAGAAGCTAACAAGGACCACTAGGTGTCAATAACCTGGTTATAGACTTTTAACTCAGATTCATAAATCAACAGTTCTCCTTCTAAGTATGGAATTTCTTCAGAATGAAGGGAATCTCGTTTCATCACCTTCTCAAGTTCCATGTTGGAGATCTGTAAATTTTCTTTCATCTTCCTGAGATGGGCCTCGATCTTCTCAATTTCAGCAACCTGGGCATTGATATTGTCCACAAAAAATGTAACTTGTTTGACAGTTGACAATTGTTGAGATAATAGAGCATCGATTTGAGCCTTTAATTCTTGGCCTTGGGCCTCTTTGGTATGCCTCAACTGAAGTTGTTTATGGGGCTTACTTTGAGAAGAGAGGGCTGAGCGAAAACTAGCTCGTTGATCCACAGACAAATAGCCAGGATGTTAAAGTAATAAATTACTAGAGTTAATAGATATGGCATTAACTGCCAAATCCAATAGTACAGACGATGGCCCAGCAGCAAAGCAGGATCAAAGCATCACTAAAGCTTGATGTAGCTGATCTAACAGAAAAGGCAGAGGATACGATGATGGAGAAGGCTTTGTAACCCCTACAGGCCCCCAAGTAAAGAGCTTGGCTCGAGAAAGTAGTTGAGCCAAGCGTTTAGAGATCTCTAGAGAAGGTTGGATGTGAACAGTCGCTGGCAACGATTCTGAAGGGAAAAGCTCAACTAGAATCTTCAAAGTCTCAGCCATTGATGCATCGAATAAGGTATCTTCGAGGCCTTTTAATGAAACTATTTCTTAAAAATCTGGAACTGGAGAGGCTAAACTAGCAGAGGGAAGATCCAGGTTTATCACCCCAGTTGATGATTCCTCACTAGGAGGAGTGTTGTGGTCTCAAGATGGACCCTCGATTTCCCCTTTATCATAGGAATGACCTCTATTAGGACCTTTGGTTGTTGCCTCATCCTCTGCAGCCTCTCTCGAGGTTTCAATTTTCTGCCCCCTAATATTAGCTTCTTGTTTTTGTCTTTCTTCTTCTTTTCTTTTTGTTTCTTCCTTGAATATCTTTGCCTCTTCCTTCGCTTTTATTTCTCTCTGTTCATCTCTTATTTTGGCCTTATCAAGCTATCGTCTTCTCTCTTCTTCTCTTTTTTTCCTCTACGAGTTGTCTTTCCTCTTCTTCCTTTTTCTTCTTTTCCTCATCTTTCTTTTTTTTTCTCTTCCTCTTTCCTTTTCTATCTTCTTATTCTCTTTTTCTGTTTCTCTCCTCTTGCCTCCTCTTATCATCTTCTTCTTTCTTTTCTGTTTTTCATCTATCTTTTTCTCTTCTTCTTATTTCTTATCGATTTCTTCAGTTTTTTGTTTTTTTTCCTCTTTTCTTTATTTCTTTATTTCTTGCTTTCTATTTTCCCTTCCCTCCCCCTTTATCCTATTTCCCTCCATTTTCTTCTCACCAATAGCCTTCTGCTCCTCTTCCCATGAACGAGCAAGTTTGTCATTTAGTGCTTCGGTTTGTTTTTCTAGTTTTAACTTTTCTCGTTCTTTTTTCTCATCTACTTTCCTTTGATTTAGGGCCTCGATTTTTAGTTTGGTCTTCTTCAAAATCTCTTCTTTCTCCTCGACCTCTTGACGTAGCTTATCCTCAGTAGATAGGACAACTACTTTTCTTTTTCTTCTTGCCAGGTTGACCTCTCTCTCAGTCTGATGTTCAATCTTGATAGCTTGAACAACTGCCTTTTGATGCTCGACTATATACTTCATGGAAATTTTTTTAATGTCCTCCTAATGTCTCGATTGTCTCAAACCACCATCTAGTTGTTTGTTTGGACAAGATGAAGGTGGAACGGTAGGAATAACATGAAGAGGGGTTGCTAAAAAATGTCCCTTACATTAAAAAACTCTAGAACTAATAAAAGAGAAAGAAATGGCAAGGAAAAAGTAAAAGAGTATACCTGCTATTGAAGAAGCCTCACAAGGAGGACATAGTTAATCTTTGATTTGACCCAACAACTCTCGAACGCTCTTCAAGAAGCTCGACCACCAAGTGTCAAAGGAGGGTGTCAACTCTAGAATCCCGCAAAAGGAGGGGATATAAAGCAACATCACATATGAGCTACTCTCTCCCAGCTTCTCAAGGAATAACTCTCTCAAACTAGGGAGACGAGTCTCTTAGGGGGAGTTTAAAGTAAAAATAAAAGGAGTGGGGATACATTGAACAAGTCCAAGTTGTCGAGTGCACATGTTGGGATAATAAGCTTCGAAGTGATTAGGCTTGTGGAAAACAGGCAGGTCTCGAGAACAAATACAAGATGCCCAAGTCCTTAGGGCTCTGAGCTTGGACTGGGTAGGGTTTGGTTGCCAGGCGAGATATTCAGCAGAGCCAAACTTTAGGTCTTCGAATGGGAGGAAATGAATGTCGGAGAATACCTATTATACATCAAGGATGACATTGATACACCGGTCGAAAGTGGGAGAGGATGATTCAGGATATCTACCCTCTTAGTATTTCACATTATATAATGGGACTCGAGTCTAGTAATTCAAAGGAATAAGAGACAAACTTGGAAAATAGGCATAAATTTATAACTGAAGTAGCCATAATGGTACATTGACTAAGCCAGAGAATCTCTCTCGAGTCAGGGACCAGAGCGATCTATAAAGAATAGCAAGTAAAAAAGGGCCTAAGGCCAATCGATGGAGTAAACCATGAATTTGCATAGCCAGTACAGATAAAAAGAATATTCCTATTGGAATGTGACCTCATTGCCAGGTTTTCCCATCTCACGAGTTAGAAAAGTACAGTAAGATAGACGAGAATACTTTAAAGGACAGTTAAATGAAGATTGAAAAGAATCAAAAAAATTAGGGAGAATAACATCGCCATGGACAGCAACATTAAGGAAGTGATAAATGTCAGCTAACGTAACTGACATAGGACCCTCTAGGAGTAAGAAACAGTTTGAGGTAGGAGACCAAAATACCAAAAAGAAAAAAATAAGGGATTGGTTGAAGGGCATATTTGATTTAGAAGATAAAATAGCTCTGGTAAAGCCTAACTTCTCCCATTTCTTCTGCTTTTGGGAAAACATGCGGTCCACCCAATCGGATTAAGAATGGTTGGATTTGTACCAAGAGTTGGGCTCAATTGGACTCAATCTTCTTTTCCCATTCACCTCAGTCAATGCTCTCATCATAGAACAAGGGAGCTCCATAAAGATCGACTGGGAAATAGTGAGGCATCTGGAGTGGGGTCTCCTTTAAGAAGGCAGGACCCAGACCGTAACGAGGGATAATGGAGCTTGAAGAAGCAACTTTAAACGAAAGCTCAATAAAAACTGCCATAGACATGGAGTGGTTACCTACACTTAAAATGCATAGTCTTTTTACCGCAACCAAAGCGGTATCAGTTTCGACAATAGGGATCTCCCCTTTTTCCCTCTGCTCAATAGGAGAGGAAGGTTCCTTAGATTTGACATCAATATGCGTGATTTGCTTCACATGGGCCATAAAACGACGATTGAAGGAAAAAGATTAAACAAAATGGAAGAAGAAGATAAAGAAATTTAGGGCAAAGAAAACACCGATAAAAATGGCATCGATTAAAGGAAAAAATGGCATTTATAGGAGCTGACTAATGTGATGGAATTAGTACTGAAAAATAGGAGGAGATCAACATGTGTCTGGTTAGGATTCAAACCAGACACATTTAGGGGGCATTTGTTAGCACATATTTTGAAATCCGCCATTCAATAGAATACATGTGGAGTTAAATGACAGCACGACATACGGTTATAAAATAATCCACATTAGGTAGAAGATGAAGTGGATATGGCGCTCCACCAATATCACATCAAAAAATGCATGACCCAATTAGCAACCGAGATGGCCCATGATCCAAACTGAAAAACGGTTAAAGGATGAACGTGGAAGAGGAACGTGGAAGAGAAACTATGGCGTCATGTACAAACCTCTATAAATGAAGGAAGAAGCAGCGAATGAAAAAAGATAATCAATCAACCATCATTAACAAAATATCTTATCAGTAGTCATAGCATTACATTAGGCATAATAGTAGTTCAGTCCTGTAGTAATTCAAACTCCTATCCCAGGCGATTCATCTGCACTACATAACTAGATTCAACGGAGTTCTTCTGGGAGAAGGACATTTGTTAATCTGACTTTTTCATAGAACCAGAATCAACGAAGCGCTTCTAAAGAGAACGACATTGGCTAATCAGACTTGTTCACGAAACTAGATTCAACAAAGTTCTTTCAAGAGAAGAGTATCAACTAATCTATTTTGTTCGAAGGATTCAACAAAATCTTCCCATTTTAGAGGATAGACAATGGCTAATATGTTGTTCGAAGGTATCTCTTCAACCAACATTGTACTCTGTATTTTCAATTTAGTAAAATTTCCTTTTTATTGTCAATTTAGGTGATATTGTTTGTTGTAAAAGTCCTTGATCTAGAGGCATTACCGAACCCGAAACCATTTTGATAGTCCAAATTGGAAAAAACACATACACGTGTCAATTCCAGAATAAAAGAATTTTTGTTGACCACCAACATAACCAAAACTCTCCCATCTTAACGATAAACCATGTTCAACAAAACAAAGTGGTTGTCAAATGACCTTAAATTTTTTTTTTTTTTTTTTTGATATTCCTCATAGTTCTTTTATGAAATAATTGAAGTTTTAATAACACTGATACTTTACCCCCAATCTGAAAATATAACATTCAATAAAGTAAAATTGAAACACAAATTATCAATATAAGTTTCTATTGTTACATGGAAACAAACCTAAGTCATTGAATAGGGAATTAATAATTGCACGGAAAGAGATTAGTAGTGCAAAAGAAAGGGAATTTTCCATTCATCATAAGCAAAAAAAAAAAAAAAAGGAATACCAAGAACTATAATGCGATAATTTTAAAAAAAACCTAGAACAAAAGATACTATCAAACATTTCCTTATGTAGCCAATACACAGCCCATGGAATGATTTGTAATACATGATGAATATCTAATTTCTAAGAACAAATCTTTCAAAACAAGAATGGAATTAGATCCCAACTTTGTTAATATTATAGAGTATCTACTTAAAATATTAACGCACTTCTTTAAGATATATATGGCAACCGCTTCAGTATCCACTTTGGTGAATATCATTCTATCCTGTACTTATCCTATACTGCTCATTTAAAATGGTGTGTATTGAAAAAGTAAAGGCCATACTGATGTTATCCATTCTGTTTTTTCTTTTTTTGTAAATTATGTTATCTATTCATAGTTCTACAAACATCACATATATGTCGCAGTCAAAAAATTCCATAATATCCTAAAAAACCATTTTCAAACCACACAAGTATATAGAAAAAAAAATTAAAACAAATTTGGGTATGGTGTTGTTGAATAATGAGTATTGTCTCATCCCATCTTGTCCCTAATGAAAATGTGGAATCCATTTTCACCCGAAATTAATAAACATTCATATGCATGTATATTGATACAAATACAAATGAAATAAAGTGGATCCAAACTACAGTCGAAATATTGCCCATGAAAATATCCTCCTCCGTATGTATTATATATTTTATATATGAGAAAGGATCTGCTGCACCCAGAGCAGTATGTTCCTTTGTGTCCCCAGACCATAAATTGACACGTGATGGTTTTTGGAATTTCCTCTTTTAAATATGGAGCAAATGCTCATTTGAGCACTTTTTTATGGTTTTAGCCCTATAAACCCCATTTTATGGATACATATTTTTTCATTTGAAAACTGCTTTTACAGTTCTAACCCTATTGTGGGGACACGGGACATACTGTTTTGGGTGCAGCAGATCCTTTCCCTTTATATATGTACATATAATAATAGCATTACCAAGGCATCATTGAAATTTATCACAAAAACAAGGCATCATTGAAGAATAAAAGACAAACACAATATAGAACAAAAGGGGAAGGATCTGTTGCACCCAAACCAGTATGTCCCTCTATGTTTCTACACAGAAAAGGGAGGTGTAAAGGGTTAAAACTGTAAAAATAGTTTTCAAATGAAAAAATAGGTAACCATAAAATGGGGTTTAGGGTTAAAACTTAAAACCATAAAAAAGAATCCGAATGAACATTTGCTCCCAATTTAAAAGAGGCACCAAATTCAAAAAAAAATCCTGTGTTAGCATATGTTGTGAGGACACAGAGGAACATACCGTTTGGTTGCAGCAGATCCCTTCCCCATTAATTTAAATACATACCACAAGACTAGAGGACTGTATCTCGTCAACCTCAATTAAAACCCATAAGGGATAACTAGCAAAAAGGTAACTTTAAATATATATCCCATTCCACAGCCCACAACCCAACTTAATTAATTATTTCAACATATTAAAATTTCAAGTTACCAAAAAACAAAAAATAGTATCAACTACATAAGAAAGCTTTCAACAAACACAAATAAAAAATGAGAAAGCTGAGAGCCCTTCGATAAAAAGATAAATAAAGACTTACTATAGGTTATATTTGGTTATGGTCCTCTTTTGGAAAGTTGAGGTTGGTGATTGGAAGTTATCCGTTCTTCAACCAGTAGAATGATTAGATAAGATCGTCAAACAGAAGGTATAGGGTTCGGGTTTGGTATTCTTTGTAGTACATCGCAACTAAGATATATATATATATATGTTGTGATCATTGTTTTTTCTTTTACTTAAAATAAAAGATAGCAGTAAAAAGCTTTCATTTATAAACTCAAGGACATATTTATCTGCTAAAAAGACCCACCTGTCATATAATTGAAAGATTTATCTTTAGATGAATATCACATAATGTTAAGAAAATATGGCTAGACATATAGCCATAAGATACAATTATAAGTTTTTTGATCAATCAATAACTCACGAAATTCCATAATTAAACCTAAAAAATTGTGGAAATACTTACATTAAATTACAAATAAGCACAATGAACTAGTTAAATGAATGGATCAAACAAAAAAGCAACAAGAAAATAAAGAGATCTAATTCAAAACAAGAAGGTCAAGAGACATGTACAATATCCTAATATCAAACAAGAGCTACGTCTTAACTTAGAAGCAGAAAATCAAAAAAATGAATTAACCCAACAAATAGCAATATAGAAAGAAAAGAAAAAAAAAAAATTGTAGAGTGCTTATGAACAACAATATTTATAATCACATTAAATGGTTTGGTATCAAGAAGGAGAAATTTTATGAGGACAAATTTCTATTCTGAGTACTGAAAATTGCGAGGATAGTTTGATGATTGAAAGAAAGAGACTAGGACAATTAACAAATTAAAATTACATACAATTTTCTATCTTATAAAAGCAATCAATTTGGAAGATAAAATTGGTAATTATTCTCAAACTACAAACTGGCAATAATATATAATTCATTTATATTAAAGCTTCTAGGCTACCAAGAAAACAAAACCAATGATCGAGGACAGAAAATTTAAGCAATACCCGAGACAAGCCACCCAAATTGCTAATTGCCATGATGATTTCCCTATTCAAAATGAATAATGCATGTGCTATGCAAGTTGAATGAATAGTACAAGGTCCAACTGGCAACTTAAATATGTTAATAGATGGACTAGACTCATTATTGGGGAAAAAGGAACACCAGAGGTAATAAATCATCCTTACTTAATCATCAGAAAAATAGCATAGCCATATTAAATTTTTCGATAAAAAGAAAGAAGTTAAAAGACAATTTATGTGGCAGCATTAATAACTTTTGTGCCCTCATGTGAAACCACCTAAATATTGAATGTTGAACAGCAGACGATGACTTTTGTGGCAGTGAAAGGAGTTGTAGAGAATATCGAAACTCTAGAAAACTTAATTAAAAAAATCAATAATTTAAAAGAAGAAGAAGAAGAATAAGAGAGAGATAGAGAGGGGGGGGGGGGATATTTGATTTGCATAAGACTTTCAGATTTTTTGAATAGTTTTATCGGGTCTTTTTGTTGAAGTGATTCAAAGAAACCGTGAAACAAAAACTAAGATGAGGTATATGATGAGAGTAGAGCCATGGCCATTGTATTGAGAGTGGAGATGATAAAAAAAATGAAGTCAAGCAAAAACTAAAATCAAACAAGACTAGATAGGGAGAGGAGAGAAAAAAAAAGAGGAAAAACCTAAGCCGCAATAGATTGGATTTGGAGCAACAGAAACATGAAACGAAACGAGAAAAATGGATAGAAATGGATCAATCACAGAGAACAAAAGAATTTATGTTTGGTAAAATTGCCTACGTCCAAAAGATGATCAAGAAGCTTTTCACTGTAATATAATGAAGATTTCGAGTTACAATGAGTTTTCCCAACAAAAAAAAAAAGCACCAAAGAATTTCACCCCAAATTCTTGAGAACGGGACTATAGATATCGATACAAAAACCCTACTCCCAAATTGTGCATGAAAACCCAAAAATAACCATGTAAATCAAACCCAAATGGTTCAGGTCAAAACCTCACTGTTTGCCCACTAATAGTGTCATTCAGGTTGCTTTCTGGATTGAACAAATTAATAGGTTGCACATTGGATTGAATTTGAGACAACATCACAATAGTGGTGATGACCTTTGGTAAAGACCGATTTCTCGGAGAGGAGAGAGAGTTCTAACGAGTTAGAGACCTATCAAACTTACCGTAGGAGTCTCACCGACGTCAAAAAGAGTATTGAT
>JAOXJP010255145.1:0-21586 GCA_025762735.1 Platanus orientalis | reverse complement strand
GTTTCCACTCTTTTTCCCAAATACTTCTATTCACTTCACCAAGCTTCCCAAACATGGGAAGCACGCTTCCCACTACTTGGGGAAGTGGAATAAAATTAGCTTCCCAAACGAGTTTCCCATCTTGTACCAAGCTTCCCCACAACTATGTTTTGAAGTACCTCAGCTCTCAGAAAAAGTCAAGCCTAAGGCATGCAAAGTAGGTTGGGTTTCTTCAAGAGTACACTTTTGTACTCAAACACAAGGCTGAGGTTGAGAATAAGCCTGCACATGCTTTGAGCTGCATGGTTTCCCTGCTGCAAATCTTAAGCATCAAGGTGATTGGGTTCGAGAGACTGAAACAAGATTATGATACATGCCTAGATTTTGGGAAGGTGTATGCTTCTATAATAAGCAATCAGTCTAGTAGTTACAATGATTTCATATTGTAGGATGGGTATCTTTTCAGAGGTACTCAATTTTGTATTCCCTGCATTTCGATGCGCGATTTCCTAGTCTAAGAATTGCATGCAAGAGGCATTGCCAAATACTTTGACAGAGACAATACCATTGCTTTAGTCGATGATCGATTTTATTGGCTAAGCCTTAAGAAGGATGTGGCTAAAATAGTAAGGCAGTGTCGTACTTGTCAACTGGTAAACCAGAGAAAGCAGAATACTGGACTATATTCGCCTTTTCCAGTTCCTCACTCCATGGCAAGACGTGAGCATGGACTTCATGCTAGGTTTGCCTAGGACCCCAAGAAAGCATGATTCCATCTTTGCGGTGATGGACCATTTCTCCAAGATGGCCCACTTCATTCCATGCTCAATGAACTTAGATGCCTCAGGATTGCTAGGTTATCCTTCGATGAGGTCGTTAAGTTGCATGACTTGCCTAAGTCTATCATGTCTGACAAAGATGTTAAATTCGTTAGTTACTTTTGGAAGACAATTTGGCGAATGATGGGTAGAAAACTTTAATCCTCTATAGCTCCCCACTCTCAGACTGACGGTTAGACTGAAGTGGTGAATCATAGTCTAGGCAGCCTTTTACGGTGTATTATCGGTGACCACCTGAGATCATGGGATTTAGTCTAATCTATAACCGAGTTCGCTTACAATAGTTCAGTTAATAGGAGTACCAACATGCATCCATTTGAGATTGTCACGGGTTATAAGCTTAGGGCTCCTATAGACCTTATCCCCATGTTAGCAACATCTAGGACATCTAAGTTTGCATCAACATTCACACAATGTATACATTCATTGCATGAAGATATCAATATAAGGATTATCCTTAATAATGAGAGGCACAAGTGGTCAATTGATTCTTGTCGTGTTTAATGAGAATTTCAGGAAAGTGATTTTTTGATGGTTCAGCTTCGACTTGAGCGATCCTAGACTGGAGTCGCCCAGAAGTTATATGCTCACAGTTTAAGACCTTATACGTACTCAAACGAGTTGGACCCAATGCTTATGTACTTAACCTTTCTTTAGAATTGATAATAAACTCAACGTTCAATGATAAGGACCTTGTTTCGTTTCATGGCCCATCCTATCCCTTTGTTGATCCCTTCCCCGACCAGTAAACCCCACTTACCCAATTTCCTCAGCACATACCTCCACCACCACCATTCGCAAATAAGAGAGAAGTTATGAGGATATCCTGAATGAGCAGACCGTTTCTATGAGGCAAGGCGACGGTTACCAAAAGTACCTTGTCAAGTAGGACAAACTAGAGATTGATTACACTTGGATGACATAGGACTTGGACCCACATCAACCATATTCATCAAAGGTTATCTATCCATCTACATAGTAGAGCACCAAACATCACTCATCAAGTTCTTTCTACATTTAGTGAAGGAAAAAAACATAAGTATACCTAGGGAAGAGAAAAAGAAGATAAAAAGAAATTAGAAGATCAACAGACAAATGCCTTAGGCTGATCAAAAGAAAAAGATACAAAAAAGGGAATGGAATGAGTAGAAGATCTTCAAGCAACCGGACTAGCATCCAGAGGACCATCAACAACTCCACCTTACCCCTCATCAGCCTTCTTTTGCTCCTCCCTTAGCCAAGCAAACTCAACCCTCAGCTCGTCTCTCTCCCTCTGCAAGTCGTCCAAGTACCACATGTAAGTGTTGGGAAAATCCCCCACTTGAGCCTACAACCGATAATACAGATCTCGGTTTTGATCCATCAACCTTTGGAGAGTCCAATTCTTCCTCCGCCATAGATCATGGCTAGTCCTATGAAAATAAAAGCACTGAGCCAACTCTGCAATGGCATTAGAAGCCTGAAAGTAACAGTACTCATCATTACCACAAGGAAGCAAAATATAGTAAAGAAAAAACTACAAGACAAGGATACTCACCCTCACACTGAGAGAGAGGGCAAGAGAAACAACTTCATCAAACAATCCTTCTAGACGTTCTTGGTCTCGAGGAAGGACCATCCCCTCCGCCACTGCATCCGCCACCTCACCACTCTCCAAGGCGGAGTCCTCGGCAATGACCACCCTGTCTTCAGTACAAATCTGGGGCCATCATCCCAAAGAACCTGCGTTGGAACCTGAATCATGAGAAGAAGAAGCCGACATCGTCACAATGATAAAAAGAATCCAGGAGATGTAGAATGGATGAATATCCTCGAGAAATGATGAGATGTAAAATCTCAAACCAAGGAAACCTAAAGGAGCACGTAACTGCAAAATCATTCATTGAACCGCTCAAGGCACAATGGAAGCCCTAACAGTGGCAATCATTATTAGTGCATTCCACTCACGTTTAGAAGACGAATCAACATACCAACCTTATGTTGAACACAAAGAAGAAAAACATCTCTCAATATCAGATTCTAAGGAAAAATCATATAATTACACCAGTCTCAGGTCTTTTCCAAAGATTTTTCTCCACCAATTGTTGCAACTACATGTCCATCAACATTAATGGAGGCAAAAAGAACATTCAATGCAAAAACAGTTCTCCATTCCTCATCGTCCATGAGTAATGAGGAACTGGGGGCAACTGTAGAGGGTAAAAAATACCCACCATTCACAAGCCGCAAAGTTGCACCACTAAGCCGGATCAATCCACAACTCGGTTTGGCCTATAACCCGAACCAAATAACATTGGTTCAAGCCCCCGTGCTGGGTGAAACTAACTCCAAAGGCCTCCATATACGTCCGAAGGCATCCATGCACGTCAAACATATGCAAAAAACACAGCTCAACGCGTCAAGCAACATGATCTACATGTTAACAGTCTCTTAAGACTTATCTCTCAAAGTCAAAGGTCACAATCCAGAAAGACTCGCTTAAAAAGCACATTTAGAAGCCACATCCAAACAAACTGATACAATCAATGAGGAGTCCATCGGATAAGATCCTAACTCCCCACAATTCATTCAAATAGACGAATCTGTAATCCCATAGAACAAGAGATGGATGTTCGTCAAACTTTATAAAAAAGGCAAGATGATCATCCTCAAATAAGTTTTCGGAACACAAAAAAACTCTTCTCTATAAAACCCTATAAAGGATCCATAGAAGATTGACAGGATGGCAAGGAATGTATCTTTCAAAAGGAGGTAAAATGACCTTAATCAAGTCAATGCTTGCAAGCTTGCCAACCTACTTCATATTTCTTTTTGTCACCCCTAGAACTATAGCAGATGATATTGAAAAGTGCCAAAGATCTTTTCTTTGGAGTAAGGGGAAAGACCAAAATTGAATGAGCTTAGTCGCCTCGAAGGAAGTTTGCCAACCAAAAGATAAAAGGAGGTCTTGGATTTAGACAGGTAAAAGATGTTAACAAAGCCATACTGTCCAAATGGCTTTGGAGATTTGGGAAGGATGGTAGCAGCCTTTGGAAGCAAGTGATAAAGAAGAAGTATGGAATGATAAACTTATGGGAAACTAGAAAACCAATTAACCCGTATGGGGTAAGTTGTTGGAAAGGGGTCATGAATCAAGTGGAGGAGTATAGTAAAACTATAAGGGTGGATGTAGAAAATGGCTTGAATACTTTGTTTTGAAAAGATAAGTGGTGCTCTCATCAGCTTCTCATGATGGAAATCCCTCCTATCTATTCCCTTACTAGGAATCAAGATGCTCGGGTGGCAGATTATTGGGATTGGTTTAAAGAGTTAGGGAGTTGGATATCACTCTCAAGCGAAACTTAAATGATTGGGAGGTTCAGTAAATGACCTACCTATACGGAATGGTAAATAATATAAACCAAGCAGGGATAAGATTGATACCCACAAATGGATTTTTGAAAACCAAAGATCTTTTGAAAACCACAAGGAGCTGTGGCTTTTTAAAGAAAGCCAGCTCCTGTTTGTGGTTGGAAGGAAACCAAAGATCTTTTAAAAACCACAAGGAGCTGGCTTTCATGGTGTACAGTAAATCAAAGACCGTTTTTGTTTTTGGGTTAAAAATGTAATGATTTTGGGAATATTCCTTTTGTAGATATAAAAAAATGGGTGGGGAAAAGTTTTTAGACATATACCTGTTTTGTAGCCTGTTGTCCGATGGTTTTTGGGGGATGCCTTATCTCTTAATGAAAATTTTCTCTATAAAAAAAATAAAAATAAAATAACAGAGGTAATGTTGCCGGTTCTGTTACCACAGCAGAATTTCAATAAAACAGACTAAGGTTTTATACTTTAATGGTGGCTGTTAAGGTTCATTCTAAGAGTTGAAAGGTTGATTAAGAAGGGACTGAAGGAACTGTAATAAAGATTTCTTTGTTGATGCAAATAATTAAGAAGAAAACTAAGGGTGCATTTGGATTCTAGGCATTGGAATTAGCACGCGGAATTGACTTCTGTAGAATTGAAAACCACAGATATGAATTTCATGGTGGATACATAATTCTCCCATTTGGATAACCAATTTGAATGAACAGAACTGAAATTCACAATTCACAATTTCAGGCTTATCACTGGTTACAAGAACACCATAGTCAGTTAAACAAGGAGGTGTATGGTCCTGTCCTTGGGGTTAATGTTCCAAATTATGTTCAGGCTGGCTACTTGAAAAACCATGTACCTTATTATATCTGGAAGTCCTTCATAACTCATGGTATTGATGTTCGAAACATTGGTCAGAAACTTGAGGGCATTTGATGTTTCTGTTCTAAATTATTTGGGGATGGAGACAGAAGTAACCCGTTGAAGTTTTTGAGGAGATGCATGAGCTGGGCAACTATTCGAGCCTTGACCAAGATTTTGATGCTCTAAGTGCTGCAGGTTTTGACTGGCCAATTTGGACTGGACTTTCATAAAATGGATCCAAGGAAACTAATAAAAAGGCAGAAAACCACAACTGGTGGTTTGTTTCTAGATTTGGTGGCCATGTTTCAGCCAAGTGTTATGTTTTAGGTCCAGGTCTAGAAAAAAGTTTTAAAACACATCAAGCTCAAGCTGAACAGGGAGATTTAGAGGATGATGCCACAAAACTTCATAAACAACATGAGAAGAATTGACAAAGGCTAGAAGAAGGATGAAAGTTGCAAAGAAAGGTGCGTTGCTTGAGAAGAAATTGAGTGAGTTGACAGCTGCTGGTTTCTTTACCAAGACGATTCTGAGAGATTTAAAAGATTTTCACAACAAAGAAGTATAAGAAGAAGAAGAAGAAGAAGAAAGAATAGAGGGTGAACCCCAACCCGAAATAGGAGGAGAAGAAGAAGAAGGGGAAAAACCTCAACCTGAAAATAGAAGAAGAAACCTACATAGTTCATCGACGCCAGAGATGGAGGATAGATGCAATGACTAGGGGCTTCGTCCTACGCAGAATTGTAAATAGCACGTTCTTGATGGTTATTTAAATTCCGCTGAATGAGGGTTTTCATTTAGTAGCCAATTCTATAGATACTTCATGGAATTCCATTTCCATCCCCTTTAAAACTGATGCAATCAGCGGAAATGGATTTATGTTGTGAATGGTGATTTGGGTTGTGTACAGAAACTTGTGAATAGTGACTCATGAACAGTTGCTTGTGAATGGTACTCCTAAATTAGAAATAGATGAAAAAAGGGGGAGAAAGAAGATGAACTTACCTAGGAATTCATTTGTTGGAGCTTCTAAAAAAGAGTAAATCCAATTCCAATATTCTCTATTAAAAATGAAGTACAAGAGTGATTTTGTAACCAGACATCCTCCCTCCTCTTTCATAATCTGAACTTAAAACTCAAACAAGGAATCCTAATCAAACTCCTGTATTGACAGGATAGCCTAGACAACACAAAGACTTAACCTACCCAAACACAAAATAAGGTCAAAACCTGAACCTAGACAAAATCTAACACAAAATTATAAAAATACCCGTGATAAAAAAAATAAAAATAAAAATAAAATAAAAACCTATTTGCCCAAACTAATCCAATCATCCCCCATATTTTGAAGTCCTCTTTGACATGGGAATGGATGGTGGTTCCCAAAGGTGGACCCATGCAGGCCCACAACCAAGCCACCCTATGAACCCCTTTTGGGTTGGGGTTTCCATAGAGGTTGATGCTTGCAATCCATACTACGACTGCTGCATCACTTGTACAATAGCCAAAAATCCTCTTCATACATAGAATACCGCTTCTTAGAACCATTCAGCTTTTCAGTAAAGTAAGCCACTAGATGTCCTACTTGACCAAGGACTGCTCCAATCCCCACTTGAAATGCATCACATGATACCTCATAGACCTTCTCAAAGTCTGGAAATCATAGAACTGGGACTTCACCCATCTTTGCCTTAATCTTCCAAACCATCTTAGCTAATGCCTTGGCCAATTAAAGGGACCAGATTTCATGCAATCGGTAATCGACACCATAAATGTGCTGAATTTTCTAATAAACTCCCTATAAACATGGTCAACCCATAAAAATTCATGGATATTAGATGAAATGGGCCATACTACATTATCTTTCACCTTTACTATATCTGCTTCAACACCTTGAAGAGCAACAATAAAATCTGATAGTAATAAATAACACTGGAATCATTAAGGGTACACTTCTTCAAGTTAATGTAGAGCTTCTCAGATCGATGAACTCGTATCACTTGTCATAGTTGTTCCTCATGTTCCTCTTTAAATCAGCAATGAACTAATACGTCATCAAAAAAACAACAAATTTACAGATAAAAGAAAGTAATACTCAAGTCATAACATACATGAAAGTACTCGGTGCATTGGTAAGACCAAATGGCATAACAGGCCATTCATATGACCAGTTGCACCTTATCCCACCATCATTATTGTAATCTAAGCCTTATTCCAGCCTGTTAGAGTTAGATGCACCTGATTTGTCTTTCCAGTTTATACAGGTCCATACTTTTCATTAAACATGTAAAGCTAAAAGTTTGGTTTTTTTCTTTTCCTGCTAGCTCAATCCACGATCATTCCCTTCTAATGCAGCACAATAGAGAAGACACCAAAAATTGATGTAGAATATTCCAAGGCCCTCAAATAAATTGTCAAATTAAAAGTGTGGAAGCAAATAGTTCAATAATTGAAATTTTAGAACACAAATAGCCACGAAATTAAGAAATTTGGTAAATAGAATCAAAGAAAAGAAGTTAGAATGAATTAGGAGAGAAAAGAAGTAGAAAGATCCTAATAAAGGTATTTCTATAATGTTGGATAAAAATCCAAAAATTACCAAAATACACTTCTAACACATTACAAAATTCCTAAAAATTTAGGGAAGTTTTTGATGTGTTCAGGGGTTCTACAGTTAAAATTCCATGATATTTGATAATCCAAATCATGAAATTTCAAAAACTTGCAAAGATTCTTTAATGGAGTTTTATGAAAGAAGAATGATTGTCTATGTTGACACTGATTGACACATGATGTGTTTTTGAATTTGGCGTCTCTTTTTTTTTACACTTTAACACTCTTTTGAACCCCAAACACAACATGTGTTAGCTTATAATTCACCATGAACACTACAAACAATTGTCATCACAGGACATATACTTCTTTTATGAAATTAGAAGATAATCTTTGAATTTTAAGGAAGAAGAAGAAGAAGAAAAATAGGATAGACAGAAAGAGAAGAAGAGAGAAAGAGAAAGATAAGAGATATACCTTGAAGAAGAAAATGAGCTTATGGCTACACCTATAAAAGATGAAGAGAGAGGAAAACCATTAAAGAATGGCGTCAACCCTTGGGAGAGATATCATGGCCCACAGCTAACCTTGGGAAACCACCCAAATTCACATAGATTTTCTTTAATTCTTCACTGATTTTATTGAATGGGTTTGGTGCCTTTAAATAGGCTTACAACCTTTTGAAATTGGAAAGTACACAAATTAGAAAGTTGCTAAAATCCTAAACTTGCAAACCTAAGACTTACTAAAATCAAAACTTGCTAAAAAAAAGCACACTTTCTAAAATCCTAAGCTTACTAAAACACTCCCAACTTAAGTCTTACCACACTTCTTTTATAATTATATGTGAAAACAGGTATTGAACCTAGGTCTATGGTACAACACCCACACTTGAGACTTTCTAAAACTTGGACTTTCTAACAAAAACTTTCTAAAATTTTAAAATTTCTTAAAACACTATTCCCACAACTTTTGATAACCCTTGTAATTTGGTCATAATTTTCGCAAATCATCTCGGGTTTGTGCAATCTTGGTCTCTTTAGAAAGGCAACTAAATAACCTCTCCAATGACACCAAAATTAAGTCAAAATATCAAGTTTTGACCTTAAAAAATTAGATTAAAACGGGATTACAACTCATAAACACAAAAAAAAAAAAAAAAAAACTAAATTTACCATGGCATTATTGGCTTTAATATAACATTTTCTTACACTTACAAAATTTGAATTGACCCCATATAATATATAAATTTAAATCTAACCATTTTATGTGGGGGTACATACATAAATTACATAATGTTGTTCACATCACCTTCCTTTTGACCTTTTACAGCCTTCAACCCACACATATAGCACTCCATCTAATTGATGTTGTCACAAGTCTCAATTCTACATGACCACACAATCTAGTGAAGTGGTGACGCAAAAACCAACATCTATGTTTATTTTCCTTGACCATGGGAATAAGAATATTTTATTTTTCATAATTTATTATTTTATATGGGTTAAGACCAAGGAACATAAGAAATTTACGGTGCCGGTTACTTATTAGAAAGAGAGGCCTAGGGAAACATAAGGTCTTCTAGGGGTAATTTTCAATTGACATGTCCTGTTAAGATATGTAGTGGATGGTACTCTTGTTTTCTTCTATGTCCCAAGGAAAAAAAATCTTAGATACGGTGATCAAGGTTGATCATAGTTTAAGTGGTCACCCACCAAGTGAATTTGATCCACTAAAATCCATTAATTTTTTATATCACTGTCAATTGTATGATAAAGAAATGACTTTGAACAAAACCTTAAAAAAGGAACACAGATAAAAATGTATTGAATTATAAACTTGTTCTTAGCAGTATCAAGCTACACAAATATACATGTAATAACAAATAGGTCAATACTCATAGAAGAAAACCAACAAGCAAACAAACCAGATGTACAAAAAAGGAGTCACTCTCTCTCTTTCTTTTGGTAGACAGAATGACACTTAAGGGCTATACATGGATTTTTCAGTCATGGTAATGTGAGATATGACTCTGCAACAAAGCCAGCGAAACAAAAATTCTGTTATTTTGGCAAACCTACAGATATAACACCTAGAATTATTCTTAGGGGTAGGTCACTAAGGTCAAGTTATTCTTTCATTATGAAACACATTGAAGATGCCAGCTTGTTAGGTTGGTAAAGCCTGTGGGATTCATGCCACAGACCTGGGTTCAAACCCGTCTTCACCTGTTAATTACTAATCACCGACCCACTTGCTTATCAAAAAAAGAAACATTGCACCATTTGTTTAAACCTCTTCTTCCTCTCAAATAGATAAGAACTACTTTTCCATCCATACTATAAAATTAAACTCACAACATATACTAGAATACGAAGCAGTCAGCACCAAGTGAGTTGTAGTTGCAATAATTTAAAGAAGTCAAAGAAATTGAATCAACCCGAGGGTCTAAAGAATAATTTGGCAAAGAGTGAGATGTTCCAAGTGGGGCCGAAGTGTGGCATAGAGAGTTTAGCTTGGATATTAGGGTGCAGAATTAGTACACTTCCGACACTGTACTTAGGGCTACCATTAGGGGCTAGTTATAAATCAAAATCAATTTGGGAACCGGTTATTGATAAAATAGCGGCGAGACTGGATTCATGAAAAGCTCATTTACTTTCGAAAGGTGGCTGATTGACTTTAGTTAAAGCTACCTTGGCAGCCATGCCAAACTACTTCCTATCTCTCTATACTGTGCCAACCTCGATTGCCAATAGGATGGAGAGGCTGTTTAGAAATTTTCTTTGAAATGATTCGGTGGAACATCACAATTTTCATCTAGTGGATTGGAACTCGTGTGGTAAACCGCTTGAGTTTGGGGGTCTTGGGATTAGGAAGATACGCGATTACAATAGGGCATTGTTAGCTAAATGGCTTTGGAGATTTGGGAGTGATCATGAAAATCTTTGGAAGAAGGTGGTTGTGACCAGGTTTAGGGAAGCATCTCGATGGGAATCTAGAGAGGTTAGAGGCAGACATGGTTGTGGAATTTGAAAATCCATTTTGTCAATCAAACAGGTATTATGGGAGTTTATTTCATTTAGATTAGGTAATGATGAGAATATTAGATTCTGGTTGGATGTGTGGTTAGGAGAGATTCCTCTTAGGGTGGCATTCCCGAATATCTTTAGATTGACTTTACATTCTAGTGCGATGGTTGCTAATTGGTTTGATTCTAGATCAAGTGTGTGGGATCTGGGTTTGCGAAGAGCCCCAAATGATTGAGAATTTGGAGAGTTGTTGGGTATGCTGGACTTATTAGGTAATAGTAGCCCTAGGGCGGATTGTAGGGATGAGTGGATCTGGGGGCTCAATAGGAAAGGTTGTTTTATGGCAAAATCACTTTATGTTAGACTTTCATCGTCTACAGACTGTCTAACCCCTCATAAAAGCATATGGAAGGCAAAGATCCCTTCTAAAGTATCTTTTTTCATTTGGAATTGTTTTTTGGATAAAATTTTTACCCTCAACTATCTACAAAATAGAAGCTGGAATTTGACTAATAGGTGTGTTCTTTGTATGGGGGAGGAGGAATCCGTTCATCATATTATCATGCACTGTCCTATGGCTAAATTGGTGTGAACTTTTTTCCTATCACATCTTAAAATCCCATGGATTTTTCGGATTAGGTTCCATGACATGATCACAGGCTGGTGGATCGATGGCTTGGAAAATCTTTCCCTTTTCATATGACGGGCTCTCCCGGGTTCAATTGGATGGAAACTGTGGAAGGAAAAGAATAGTCAGATATTTGAGGATAAAAATATAGATCTGAGATGGCTCTTGTATCTTCTACCTATGATACCCTTTTTGAATGGATATCAATCCATTCAGATTTCGAGAAAGACTTGTGGTATGATATATGGCATGCGGATTCATTGCAATGATAACAGGGTGTTTTTTCAGTTTTTCAATTTTTTTGCTTCTTGTGATATGGTTTTCATAATTCCTTTTTTGTTTTCCTTGGCTGTGGTATCACTACCCTAGTGATCCCCTTTGTGTGATCCCCTTTGTATTGTATCTTTGGCTTTCTCTTTTCAATAAAATCAACTCATTATATCTCAAAAAAAAAAAAAAAAAATTACAGAATAAAAAAAGGAAGGGGTGGCGGAAAGAAGAAGAAAAAAAAGGCAGAAAGGTGAACATAAATCATCTGTGCAAGAGAAAAGAAGGCCTGATAGATATCATACCTAGCGTCCATAGTAAGAAGGGATGGTTCCTATAGGGCCAAGACCAGATTGAGACCTTGCTGCTGCGGCGGACTGACCCAATTGAGCGTTATGGTAAGCACCCAACCCTTGCAAAGCTGCCTGAGAACCATAACTACCAATTACATTTGTTGGTGCGGCTGCTGCTGCGGGCTGACCCAATTGAGCGTTATGGTAAACACCCAACCCTTGCAAAGCTGCCTGGGAACCATAACTACCCATTACACTTGGGCTTATGCTATTGACTCCATGCCCACCAAACCCCGCATTAAATCCCAATGGAGGAGTCATGCCGTTCGGATTCACTGAAGGCGAAAATCCACTAGCAACTGAAGACGAAAGCCCTGTCTGGTTCAGGGACGTGCCCAACACCGGATTCATGACACCAATCCCTGAATTCTGACCCACCAGAGCCCCAGCCGGATTTTGATTCTGACTGACCATTCCTGGACTTAAGCCCATGCTGTAAGTGGGAGCAAAATCATTTCGCGGAAAAGCAGTGGGGGAAGCAATGGCCGGCCCGGTCACTTTCCCTGTCTGATTCTTATTTGCCCGGGGTCCTTCCATAGCTTTCTTGCATTGCAATTGACAGCCTTCGAACAGCTTTGTTGGCTGTTCCAATGCCTTGGTACATCCCTCTGTCGTCTTATAAATAAATAAGGCATAACCCTTGAGCTTCCCAGTGAGCCTATCATAACCCAGAGGCCCTTCCTCAATCTCCCCAAATTTCGCAAAGAACGCACGGAGCTTCTCCGGATTTATATGAGGACCAACGTTGGCAACATAAAGCTTCCGTCCCGTCCGGTCAGAAGAAGTCGGCTGGTTGGGCGGTGGTCCGAACGACGCAAGATTGCAGGAAGTCATACGGCCTCCAATCTTCTTGTGCGGATCCTTAAGGGCCTTGCGGGCTCCAGCTCGAGTCTTGAAGAGAATGAAGCCATAACCCTTGGACATTCCCGTGACCTTGTCGGTGACGACGGTGCCTTGCTCGATCTGACCATACTGCTTGAAGACCGAAAGTAGGGTTTCGGTAGTGGTATCCCAGCCGAGGCCATGGACGAAGATATTGCGATGGTCGGGGTCCGATTCGGCGGCCTGGCTGATTTTAGAGATAACAGAAGGGTCCTTGATGGCAGCGTCCGTGAGAATTTCGATGAGTTGGTCTTTCCCAAAGGGCTTCAAGAGCTTCCGAATAGCTTCTCTCTTAGAGCCCTCATCTTTCACTTCTTCTTCGTCTTCGTCTTCTTCGGATTCTTCTTCTTCTTCTTCGGACGAAGATTCACCTTTTTCCTCTTCTTCTTCTTCCTCCTCCTCCACTTCTTCTTCTTCTTCCGACGACAGATCCTCGGATTCTTCAGATGGCTCTTCTTTTGGAGCGGGCTTTCTCTTCTTCGCCATTGGAGGAATGATGGTAGGGAGACGAAAGTCTCTCACCCTCTCTTTCTCTCTCTCTCTCTAAGTTTCTAGGGTTTTGGCACCAAAACTCAAAAGGGAAGGCTTCTGCCTGCACGCCCCTATGGAGGCGAAAGGGTGGTTCACTTGGTTCGGTTTTCACTTCACTCGTCAATTCTGGTTCGGCTTGTTCCATTATCATCAATTGCTATTTCAATGATCAATAGTAATCACAAGTTTACGTCATCTCCGGTCTGAATGGACAGGTACCACAACAGTCTCTGCTCAGGATGTCACACTATGTCTGACGAAGGGTGTATTAATAAATACACAAGTATTTCTCTATTGTATATTTATCTAATAACCTTCTTAAATCATGTATACTGACTGACACCTTTGAAAGACCACATTTCAAGCACTGATTGGTAGGTAATGGATTAATACGTGTCCATTCATATCGGAGACAATTCAAAATCAGACATTACCCGTCCAGAATGCTCCGGAGGGCAGTCCAGAGCTTTATTAAAAACAAAAATTTCTCGAATTTCTTTTGATTAAAAATACCATTTTAAAGATGAGACCATTTGCTCTATTCTCAATTTGTTTGTTCCCCTATGTACCCACACAAACAAACGTTGAAACTTTGCAAGATTATAATGATGGAGATTCATGTCCATTCCCCTAAAAACCACTAACCTCTGCCCCCTAATAGGGCAGACACCTCAGTGCTGAAAAGTGATTTACACTTTTTTTTTTTTGGTGGGAGAGGGGGGAGGTGTTGGTTAGCATTAGTTAAGGGAAGTGGACCCAATCCTCTTTGGATTATAACCATAAAAACAATTTTCAAATGAGAAAGTAGATACCTAAGGCTACCATTGGTTCTCATCTCATTAAGGTGGGCTGAGAAAAGACAATAAAAGAATTGTTTTCTCATAAATGGTTTTACTGATTGGATGTATGAGAAATCACTTAAAAATCAATTTTCGCAATGCTGCTTCATTAAACGTATCTTGGGAAGGTGAGCCAAAATTTTCAGGGAAGAGGGCTTCGTGTGCTGGCATATACAAGCATCATCATTGCAATCTGAGTGACGAGAAGCGAGGAGGAGAGAAATGAGAGATGTGAGACGACAAGCAGCAAGATGAGAGACGACGAGCAAAGAACGATCCTGTAGAAGACAGAGTAGAGGACGATTTTGTAGGAGACGCGGAGATGATGATCTTGTAGAAAATGGGGAGCATACCTGGAGATGGAGACAATCTTGTAGGAGATGAAGATGTAGGAGAAGAGGATGTTTCTTTCGATTCGTTCCGTCGAGGATTGCACAAGACGCAGAGGAGGAGGCTTCTTTCATTTGGTTTGTCTAGCTTATGCCCCCAATACTTTTTTGCCCATCTTCTCCCTCCGTTTTCTCAATTTTCTCCTCTCTAAAATCTAGGATTTAGATTCCTAAAAATAACAATTTTCTTACATCCCATTATCTGTGATTCCAACCAATCAATGAATAAAATTTATTTTCTTTCATTATTCTCATCCCATAGCAAGTGAGATGACAACCAATCGTGTAGCCTAAAAGAAGGGTGTATAAAGTTAAAATCGTTTAAAAAAAAAGTGTTCAAAAGAAAAAATAATAATAAACTCAAAAAAGAAGCACAAAAATCAACAACACATCACATGTCAACTTGCAATGTGGAACATGGAGGAACAACAAATTTGAGAGTAGAACATTTGCTTCATTGATGTGTTAAAACCAACTTTTTTTTTTAGGTATAACCTTTTGGGCCTACATGTTGATAACCGTACAAGACAGGACCAGGCTGAGCCCGTGAGAACTTGAGCAAGCGACACCACAACACACAGCTCACCCAACCTCCTCCACTCCAGAGATTCAACCCTTGGTCTTCCCTTGGGAAGATAGATGCCACAGCTACCTAAGAATAGGACGTCGGCAGTCGGAGTGTTCGTTTACTACTCATAACTTACCGAGTGTCCAGTAATATGTTATTGTAACTAGGAAATTTAGTGCACAACAAACCATTATTATCTCTGACTATATAGACTATATAATATCATTAAGAATATGAACTTAGGCCATGTTCCTGAATTTATCTATACGTTCGAGATGAGTGAGCATTAGCAAATAGTTAAGATATCAGAGCTTTCATTAATTTGAAGCAATTCGTAGAAAATATATTGTATTGCTTTTTATTTCCTTTCTATTATTAGCTCTGAAATATATATTTCTAAAGCCCTAATTCGTGGGAACTCTTTGGACATTTTTAGAATTTTAGAGGTCGTTATGAATGTAGAATGTTGATTATTAGAGGACAATAAGAAATATATTTAGATTTCCTCTTCTTCTTATTCATTTATTTTGATAAGTTTGTTATACCAATTGATATTTTTGTGGGTGAGTTTCTTTGGAAAACAAATGCATCAAAGTATGTTGAGTTTGCAATCATGGCTTAGAAACTCGAAGGGACTGTTGGTTTTGGACTCTAGATTCTGATTTTGGATTCTAATTCTAGATTCTCATAATCAAATTCTATAATCAAATTATCAAAATCTAGAATCCCGTTTGGTTAAACATGATTTTGGAAGCTAATTTCACTTTACAAAATGAAAATCCTGTTTGGTTAACCAATGTTCAAAATTAATAATTTAATAGAAATTATGAATGAAATACATAAATTACCCACAAATGAGATATTAGAGTATCAAAATCATAGTAAAAGTATAAAAACTAAACCACATATATGTGATGAGTATTAAAAAGTCATTCAATATACCCTAAACAATTATAACTACATAATAATCATATAAATACATTATTGATATATTTCTTCTAACTCATGTTCCATAGCAATTGTAATTTCATCTCCAAATGCCCCCATCTCTTACTGCAATTGTGATGGAACATCCTCATTTGGATCATCATCATCGTTTATACTAGCATGATCAAATACTACAAAACAATCAATATTATATTCTTGAAATAACCAATCTATATGAGCTTCTTGTCGTACGAAATTGTGTAAAGTACATCTAACAACTACAATAAGCATTTGTGTATTGAACTTATAAGAAGCCATCAATTTTAAGATTGGAAATCGAGCTTTTAACACGCTAAAACATCTTTTGATAATATTCCTTAAAGAGGAATGAACATAATTGAATATTTCATTTCCCTGACGTGGTCTTTGACCTCCACGACAAAAATCTTGAAGATGATAATGTACATTACGATATGGCGCAAGAAATCCTAGCTTATTTGGATACTCTGCATTAACCACGTAATATTTACCTAATACACAATTAAATTTAGCATATAATTCATTGTCTTTAAATACAAAAATAAACTTTTACTTGTTTGAAATATAATAAATACCTGGTGGGGGATAAAGAAAGTTCAAACTTGGGGTATATAATGCTTTGTTGAAAATTCGAGAGATGTGTGCTTCCCTCCCATCTAGCCCATATCCAAGTGAATCTCATATCAAACGAGCACATGACCATCAAATTTTATGTTGTATCTCTTTTCCTATCAAACCAGTAAAAAACTTGATCTGAAGCCGGAATTACTACACTCATATGTGTGTCATCAATTGCACCAATGCAATCTTTAAACCATGACATATATTTCCGATTTGTAGAAATCTCTAGAGGGGTTTGATCGAACGAATGAGATACAATAATTTTTTTTTGCAAACTTAGCTTGAGCATTCAATACTGAAAATGTAGACTAGTTGTTTCGCCAGAATGTTGAAACCTATGTAAGGTAAAAAAATTACTCTTATTTTGATCGATGGTATATGTAAACATGACTAATTGTTCCTTGACATCAATGTGTTGTGTATCGGACAAAAGGTTTTTCTCCTGTAATACATATGTAAGCCTAAATAACACATGTCGTTGCATACGAAACAACCTTTGACATCTAATAGGTGGGCTGTCGTATAGTATTTCATGTAGAAAATCACTCTCTATTAATATTGAATTGTGCAAAGATTGTCGGGGTATCATTAAATCCAAATATCCTTGCAAGCATGTTGTTAGGACCAATGTCATCAAAGATTCTTCAATAACATCATCTATATCCATTTTATATGTTCACAAATTGACATTCATATCCATTTAAACAACATTTATATTAAAATCATATCATATAGAAAAAAAAAAAAACATTCATGTTAAAAAGTACATTCATTCTAGAATACTACATCATATAAAATACATTCTACATAAATCACATCCATATAAGGTTGTACTCAAAATACATCCCATATAATTGTCCAAAAAAATTAATCACTGACCCCATGTCTACCACATAAACTATATAATGTTGTTCTTAAAACACATAAGTATAGTTTTTCAAAAAAAAAAAAAAGTTTCAAAAAATAAGACATTGGTGTCATGCTTATCTCACATAAATTACCTCCATTGGTGTCAAGTGTATTCTTTGTTAAGTTGATGATGCAATCATGTTGATCGTATCATAGGATCCAAGGTTATAAAAACTCCCTATTCATGGGATCTTTGAAAATATCCGATACATCCATGTACATCTGACTCTCTTTCTCCATATCATCCTTTTCTTCTAAGAGTAATATAATAATCTTGACTGAATAAGGATGCAATGGTGGGGGTGAATGTTGTTTTTGTATTGGTGGAACTTCAGCAGTAGTCATCATTCCATGTGAAAATTCAATCAAACTTTTAATTGCATCTTATATATCACTCACAATATAATTTTTCTTTGGAGACATGCAATTGGCAGAAAATTCAGTTCAACGTTATTTTTTATTGACACTGTTTGGTTTTTCCATAACAACCTCATTTTTAAGCCTCTCTTTAGGGTAGAGTCAATCAAATCATCTAATCCTGCAACTTGGTCAGGACCAACCCCAAAATTAGTTACATTGTTTTGAACAAGACACCATTTTCTACAACCAGTAATTGTTGTACCTCCAAACAATTTGTTTATGTCATCTTCAAAGTGCAATCCATGTTTCCTGAACTCTTTCGCATCTGGGTGTGCCTATTATAACAAGTTATACAAAATTATTATATTAATCTTTATAACCAATATATAGTATAAGAATTTAATATAATTTGTATTCTTATCCTCATATATTCATTCCAACATTCATCACATTTATATGTACCTAAATTTTCATCACATCTTAATCTGGTTAACTTGTCAAGGGCTTGCCACTCCCGCCATGGAATTCACATATTTCTATAAAGATTTTTAAATTACGGTTATTCGAATTTTTCACTAGTCTTCTAAAAAAAATGTTTTAATGATGTTTTCATAACTAATTTTATTGAAATTCAGTTGTTGACATATTCCCTTTCTCCATTTTCTCCAACGCTAGTTCTATAAAAATATATTTATATTCATCTATCCAACAAGCCTTAACTTTATCTACCTTTTATTTATTTATTTGAGTCATTGGTTGGAATGCCATCTAAAAGAACAATGGTTTAAAAACTATCAAAAAAAAAAAAAAAGATTCAAACATAGAGACAATTAATAACATTCAAGCAAAAAGAAGATTATCCACATAAATCATATCAAAACATAAGAAAATAACAAGAAATCATGCTGGTTTAATGCATAACAAGAGGAATAATATCTATCCATAATTATGCCAAATTTGAATCACCTCAAAAAAAAGAAAGAACAAAGGTCTCTATTAAGTTAGATTGCTTCAGTCAACCAACCAAAACATAATTCAAATGCGTTGGCACACTTTATTGGAATAAACCTTAGGAAAAAATCAGTCACAAACAGTACATAGAAAGAAAATGGTAACCAAGGAGTGTTTTCACAAATCCAAAAGATAAAAACTCCCATGGAACAAGAAAAGCCAACCAGAAACTACTCTCCAATTTAGCTACAGAGAACTGGAGCAACAATAGTAAGTATGAGAGTCCATGGTCGATGTCACATCCAAATAACTCAGACCACATTTTGTTTTTAAACAGGGTAGAACCTAGTTTGATACATTGGTTAGGTCAGCGACAGTCGAATGATTAAGTAGTAATTGGTGCTATGTTAGTTTGAATGGTAAGTTGTCAATCCTACATATCACAGAACCTCGTAATAATATGAGGCGCTTCTATTTTCAAGTCATCACATCCTAGAATCAGCATCAGATCTATGTCGATCCATCCACTAGTTTTTTTTTTTTCAATATTCGGATAAGGGGACACCAATCTCCCCATAGATAGCTTGAAAGGTGGTGATTTCGGGACATTACCTAGAGTTAAGCTTCTTTAAAGATCATCGTGTGCTTCGGGATCTTGTTAGTAGAGTAGAGCAAGGCTGGTCTCATCTTCACTAGTTTGACCACCGTTGCACTCTTGAATGCATTCATGAACCTACCATTACCATTTGCCATCATTAATGATTGGAGATTGACCTCTAAATTAAGTATCTTTCCACAATACCTCTTCAATTCTAAATATACAATCTTAGGTTCAAATTAAGTGTGAGTGTTCTCATCAATGGATGACCCTTGGTCCAGTGAAGGGTAGAGGGCCAGGACACAGTAGTTACGCTGTATCTTTGACTTCTTCATTACTCCTAAAGAATCCATAATCCCTGAGTGTGTTATGGACCTAGTCAAGGTGCCCCATGAACGGAACTAGATGGTTCTAAATTACCATCAAAGACTAGAGCAAATCTTCACAAACTCCAGGGTTCAAAATCTGTCATCAAAGGGGAGAGGTTCTCTTGCAACTTGTTCCATCAAAGCACTGGAACAACAAATTTTACTCGGGAGAAAGTCCAGTAATGTGTCTACTACAACCACAATATCCAAAATTGTACTATTCAAAGTTCAAATTCACATGGTCAGGAACATTGATGTAAATACAAGAGCCAACAATAAATCAGTTCAAGGAATGACATTCCTTCTCATGCTTTCATTCCCCATTGGCATCTAACAAGCGCTCCTGTGTTCACCATGCTTCAATCTGAAAAATGTTATATTATGGGTGAGCATGACGGGCTTGTAAGGAGTCATACAAAATATTCATGAAATAGACCAAACAGACCACGATTAAGTAATCATGTCAAAACATGGGCAGATATGCATGCATTGGTACAAAACAGTACACAAAGACATAACCACATACTAATAGGGATATAGTGCATATTGGTGGTTCAAAACAAAATATGTACAATTCGAAGTCCTACAAAACATAAACCCCTTACTTTTCGAACTGGGACATTTTCGGAGTATTCTTCAAAACAGTGTATGGAACACTTTTCAAAACTAACATAGCTGAAATATTCAAATATCCGATTCCAAACTAAATAAATCTTCACAAAACTTCTGCACATATAGCTGCTCTAATATATTAATTTACCTATGAGCAGGGTACCATTATATTATTCCTAATGGCTGACCATTGTACCAATTGTATTTTGTCCCCAATGATAGGGATGATTATACCCCAAATGGTAAGGTCTATTCCTTATAAGTCACCCCAGGAAAAGGGTTTAGTACTTACCAATTTCACCCCAGGACAAGGGTCCAGTCCTCACATTTTCCCAGGACAAGGGCCTAGTCCTCACATTTTCCCCCAAGAAGAGGGTTGCTATACATAAAGCAAATCGTAGAACAATCCCGATGAGGAGAGCTTATATATATAAAGCAAATCATTGAATAATCCCCAAGAGAAGGGCACATCATAACAAATCACATATCGTAATTTGATCAAAATTAAAAAATACACGCTTATCAAATTCCATGATTCAAATCATTAAGAAATAGTTTGTCAATGGATTACAAAACATAGGGCATATCACATACATGGAAATACAAGATACTTGACCCATCTAGAGGGTAGATAAAGAACTGCGGAAATCCGGAAACATCTCCTATCCAGTTTCAAGCATAAAAATCCAATTACTCTAAACCTCGTGTAGAAGTCAATGGAAATGAGTTTGCAAATCCTATTAAGGAAGCATGGAAATAATCTACACGTCTTGGTAGTCAACCTTCAAATAAATACTAATCTCAAGCTTAGAAATAGGGATCCTAAGATCCGAACATGGAAAACATGGAATCATGTGCAAATATAATGGAATCATGTGTTTATGAGATAATGGCAAAACAAGACCATAAACAGGTGATGTGAAACCATTTTCATACTATAAACCTTGGATTTCATGGATCTCAAAACCAAAAACTTCAAAACAAGCATTTACAAAGGATAGAACTAAAGTCCTAGGAGTGAAAACAGGTGTACATCCTACATAACTACTTACCCAAGCTATTTCTTCTTGAATTCTCCCAAGTTTTTCTTGTATAACTCCTACCCTTTTCTCTTTAGGAG
>JAOXJP010255135.1:0-21586 GCA_025762735.1 Platanus orientalis | reverse complement strand
CTCTCCCGCACTCCCCCTCTCTCTCTTTCTCCCTCTTCCTCTCTCTCTCCCCTCCTCCTCTCCCGCCCCCAACCTCCTTATTTCTTTTTTCTTTTTTTTCCCTGTTCGGTCTGTAGTTGCTGAGCAAGGCAACCCCACTCGGCCAACCTAGCCGAACAGGCTGGTGCTCAACTGCGCCGGCCTGTTCGGCTGGGCTAGCCCAGTGAGGCAGGTCTTGCTAGGATGGGCTGGCCGAGCGGGGCAGGCCCTGCTCGGAGGAGCTGGCCGAGCGGGTGTTGCCTTGTTCGGTATCAACAATCGAACACATAAAAAAATTTAAAAATTATTGACCTCCGGGTTGCCACCGAGGGATCATCATCGTCGGCATCGAAAATAGGTGAGGTTTGAGAAGAAGGGAAGGGTATTTTAGGTAAGAGAAAGAGTTGAGGAAGGGGTATAAAAGGAAAAACAATAAAAAAAAAATTTAAGTGAGATAAGTTCAGAAATTTATGTGGTGTAAATAGCAGTTCCCCCGATAAAACTCAAACTTAACTCTCACACTTCCATTTATTCTAACTTCCCCTCATCTCCCTCCAATATTGTTGTTTTCCCTCTCTCTCATGAACACTCTCTCTCTTTTACATTTTATCTCAAAATATGACTTGTACTCAAAGTAGATGACCAATCGGTGGGAGAGGAAGCTTGAGAACCGACAGTAAAACAAAAGTGATGGCAAGAGGTATTGTTTCTTTTTCATTTTTTTGTATTTTAGGAAGTTCGGACTGGTGTTGTGAAGCAAATGTACCACTGCTCGACAACCCCAATCCGAATAAACCCAAAAAATCCACACAAAAAAAAAGTTTTTGAAAAAATAAAAACTTTTGCAAAATTAAAATAGTTTATTAAGGTAATTTGTTATTGTGCACATCTAACACAATATGACATGTGTGTCAGATATAAATGTAAGAGATAAGTACTTCATTCCTACTGCATCTGCCCGTTAGCATCAGGTTGTAGAGAGGGTAGGCTCATCTAAGCATGAGGCATGTACCAGTCACTCATACATAAAGCCTACAACAGATGATCATGTTGTAGGAGAGGTGTCTGAGCATAATAGAGATCTGCGTGAAGATGATCTAGGATGCGTCTGTCTCCGAAACGCCTGCAAACCCAATGCTCCTTACTAGCTATCCCACACACGTTGTTGCACTTATATGGCGGCATTAAGTAATGTTTTTAAGATTGAAATTTATACTTATTAATAATACATGACATACTAATAGTATTTGTTTTAATTGCAGGAGAGGCCATTGCTAAAGTTGACCAGTCACAGATTGAAGATGGCTGAGTGAAAGTACCAGTAGTTAGATGTGCATTAATAGTTTATAGCAGGGATAAATTGAACGCTTTGGACCACTTCCACTAGTTCACAGTTTGTACTAGACAGTGAGCCGCGTCATCATCGATGCATTCGTCTAGTGATGGTACCCCGAGACGAATACGTTCCATATGTCATTCCAGGAGATGACCATCACGTTGTATGATGTTAGTACCCTACTTGTTATTCTTATGGTTGGGAATACCGTCTCCCTCAACCTGACGGATGAGGCACAGACTTTGTTATCTCCTGCGCTTGGAGTGACGGCGGCGGCAGCCCGCAAGGAGCTTGGGTCCACACGTGGGTGCTCAGTCAAGTTGGAGTGGCTACAGTTGATATTTCAGGGGGTGACTGACGCCAATGGTTGGAAGGTGATCAAATGCTCTATTAGGGCATACTTACTCTATTTGCTCGGGTGCACGTTGTTTACTAATAAAACAGCAAGTCGGGTGTCAATCAGTTACCTCCACTGCTTGGAGGATCTTGATAGCGTACATACTAACGTGTGGGGAGCTGTTGCGCTTGCATATTTATATCGACAGTTGGGGTTTGCCAGTAGGTCGGATGTACGACAGATTGTTGGATACCTTATATTGATAAAGGGGTGGATCTATGAGCACTTTCCTAGCATTGTTCCGCACAAGAACATTGGTTATCTGCCTTGCAAGCCACACATCCAGCATTATAGGTCGCGTAAGGAGACAAATATTCTTATGGAAAATGTGAAGGCACTTCGGGAAACCATCGATGCATGGGGCCCCAACGACGTATATGTTTATTTTTATATAATATAGGTCAATACTTTTTTATGTAATTATCTTTTATTTATCTGACGTATATGTTAACTTGTGCAGATCATGTGGTCACCGTATGATGATTGCATGCAGTATCAATCATTGTCTGATATTGCATAATATCATGACATGCTTAAATGCCTTGACATCGTGGAGCCCTATCATCTAATATGAATTTTGAGGCAGTTTGGGCGACAACAGACTATTCCATCTGCCCCACTAGCCTTGAGACAGCGAGTATGTGGTTCATTTGCATCATCATACCGATCCAGTTACATTTTTTATGAGGAGGTATGGCAGAGCCACGTACTTTTCGTCGAGCATCGATCCCTGCCCGCACGTTATCCCGACAACTATGCACATGGCTATATGGACTGGTATGCACTCGTATCACATCAATACATGGAGAACCCGGACCATAAATCACTTGGAGTACCACGGCCTGGGTAAATGAGCTATGGGCAGTCATTCACGGCAGAGAAGGTATATCATTTCAACATTCGTATTTTTCATAGTTCTCTCATTTTAGTTATTTTTTTCATTACAACTTATATTATATTAATTTGTGCTTATTTCAGCACCTTGAGCAGGCTGCATCTTTACTAAGACCAGTCAGGGAGGGTCATCATGCTGTAACCCGACATAGTAATATGATGTCTGCGATTAGGCGGGTCTAGGATATCATGACCTGTCATGGCGAGTGCGCAACGACAACATACACACAGATGAAGAGGTCAATCATAGAGACCAAGGATACGTAGTTTTTTTTATTTTTTAGTTAACGAGTTGTATTTTGTACTTTATAGAGGATGGGCCCCTCATACATTATATTATTTTGTTCGGCGATGACCCTATTTATATAAACCACAGTTTTGTTTGTTGGTATTCATTCTTTACATTTTTATACTTTAAAAGCACGTACTAAAAGATTTCATTCGCTCAATGAATAAAATAAAATAAAATGACAGGTAAAAAGGGGGTTGAAATTCCTATGTATGAATTCTAGAGGGGGGTGAATAGGATTATTTAAAAATTATTTTTAAGTTACCCCCAAAATCACTTATTACTTAGTTGATTAAATTGTCCCGGTATTTAATTACAATGTAATTGTGCACATGGATATGAATGTATTTAATTGTTTTGCAACTGAGATTAATTCAATATATATGATGCTTGATAATGTAAATGATAAACTAAACAAGCAATTATAAGTGTACACAAGATGTATAGTGGTTTGGCACAACGGCCTACATCCACTCTCAAAAGCTCAACACCGAGTTATTTAATTTTATTAAGATTGAAACTATTCCAATCAAGGATATAATTAACAAAATCCTATTTTACTTGCTAAGCAAGCTACACCCGATGTCTCCGGCAGGTGTGGTTTATGATCTACTCTTCCAGTGTCTCTAGCGAAAGAGATTTGAGTGCACATTACCAGTGTCTACTACGGTAGTGTCAATTCTTCAAGTGTCTTCGGCGGGAGTGGTCTAAATAACTTTTACTAAAAAGTTAAGGCAATGATTTACCTCTTTGTAGGTTGATGTTGCCTTTTCACAAAAGTTGGGACTACTTCTCCTTGAGCTAGATGTGACTATTGCTCCTCAATTACTTCTTGGTTGACTCTTAAAGCTAGAGTCAATCTTGATGGGTTGCTCATTTTTTAGCACAATGTGACTATCAAGCCCACCTTTCTTCACAAGGGTTTAAACAACCCTTAGTTTTTTCCACTTGATGGCTTGCCTTAGTAAGTGCAAGGTGGAAGTAGAGAATGGTTCCTTTGAGTGTAGATTTTCTTATCTAAGCTTTAGAGAGATTTCTACTAGAGTGAGGAGTTGAATCTCTCTCAAATTTCCCAAATCTAGAGCAAGAGAGTTATAATTTTAGTTCATGACCATTAGCTTGGTCATTTGATTTCACTTAAATATATATTAGACGAATTTGACTCATATCCATTAAATTAGAAAATTCTCTAACGGTTAAGAGATCTAAGCCTTTGATTAGAAACAGTTTTTTAAAGATTAAACCGTTAGACTGTGTTTCCGTAACTTTGGATCGATATTGGATTGATCCAAATGCAAAAGACACTCAGATCTTGCAACCTGAGAGTTGCTGGATTGATCCTGAATTGATCCAAACCATTTGGATCACAGTGGTTCGATCATGGATCAATCCAAATTCTCTATAATCCCTTCTAAAGGCTTGGGAATGCTACAAAGGACTTTGGATTATCCCTCCATGTTCTGGAAAAGTCTGTAGACCTTAGGAAACCCTTATCGGAACCTTGATTCACTTAGGCTACCATACAATACTTGATTTACCTGAAGAAGGCTCAGAGAAGCACGTGAATCCTTTGAGATGACTTACCAACTCCCAGATTGATCTCTTGAGGCTTCTTTGATACTTGATGATGATTTTCATGATGCTTTGACTCAAGGACCTTCTAGACTCTAACATGACTCAATTCATGTCCTAGTCTATACAAAACATGTATTTTACAGTTCATAAAATTTACAACATATTACATTTACACATAGGTTTTGTTGAAAATGAATCGATAAGGATTCATAGGGGTGCCTTGGTTGTTTTGAAAGTACTTAATAAGGTTTGGGAATCTTTATGTGCTTCTTGGGAACACCATTAAAGGTGCAATAGTTTTATTTTTTCACCATATTCTATTTCAATTTGTACACAATCATGGCATGTGTGGATGGATCACATGCATATAAGATGTTTGGCAAAATTTAGCAAGTGGGATTTTCTTTGTGGTAAGAAGTTTGACTTTATTAGGGTATATTTGCATTGTCAATGCCTATGTAAAATGTACTCTATGGTCATGTTGTGGATTATTACATGTATGTTTTTTTGAAAATTGTAAATGTAAATGAGTCGCTTAAGTCTAAGTCTATCCAAGAAATGCTTAAAGAGTACAAACCATATAAGTCTGAAAAATAGAGGATCACAAAAGAAAAAGGCTAGAGACCTTCTAGCTACCTCAATGAGTCATCCATGGAATACCAAAGGTAAATTCAAAGGTTAGTAAGTGCTTATAAGGGTAAGACCGAGCCAAAGACCATAGGAGCTCAATAGTTGACTTACCCAAGGCCAAAGAGTGAAAGCCTCATTCAACAACATTAAACAAAGGTAAAACTTGTAAACACATATAGTTTCAATTGATCAAGACTAAACCTCGACAAATCGAAGAAAAGCTCAATGACTGAAAATATTTTGGATTGATCTAACTGAATCTAGTATGAAGCTTGAAAACTCTATGGAATCTCGATCGATTGAGACTAAGCTCGACCGATTGAATAAAGAATAGGCTCGATCGACCAAACTAGTCTGGATTGATTGAGCATGACGAATTTGGAAAAAAAATAATTCCAACTTGAAAAAATTTATTGAATATTTTCTGACTGTTTGAGCTTATTGGAATTAGGGTTTTTCACCCTTTATAAATAATAGGACTTCTCTAAGTCTCTACCAGTCTTTCTCACAAAAAACAAGAACTTTCTCCCAAAAAGAAATAAAGTTCTATCATTTTCCAAAAAGTTTATATTGGAAAATATTGTGTTCATGAGAGGCTTTCATACTCAAACGACCACTCATTGAACTTCATTGGTAAATCCTTATCTTGGTTGTTCTTAGGGTTTTCAATCCTTTAAAATGTTAGAAAGCTTAGCAAGTAGAGCCACAACGAGGTAAATCTCATATATCTTCAATTAGAAGATCTCCCCGGAGTTTGTGAGTGTTATTGGTATATTCTCCTGAGAAAAGGCGTCGCAAAAAGCAATCAAAACTTCACTTGATAAGTTGAAGCTTCCTCCAAAGCCATCAAAAGCTGATTTGTGTGTTCACCGGTGTCACTGGATATAAGACACCCACCAGAGCAACTACATGCGAGACTTACAAGGCAAGTGGATTTTCACTTAACTTGTAAGTGGTTAAAGGTTTATTTCATTTTTCGTATAACACATTAGATTAATCTATTAATAAAATCAAGTAGCTAGAGGAGAAGCTTTGTAGAGTGGACGTAGGCACCAAGTACCAAACCACTATAAATCTTTGTATACAATTGATTTTGAGTGTGTGATTGCAATCATTTACACGAAGTGGACATTTAGACTTTCACTCTTTCTTAATACAAACACTAATCCATCTCACAATTCCAGACACTTACACAATGGAATTTCATATAAACCAAATACCATTTAATATTTAACCCAGTCTGACATTCCCAACATATCCATAGTCTAACATTTCTATCACAAATCCATAACATGTCCATCAAATATAACATGCCTCAATAGAATAAAGTCTTCACACAATTGAAACTCTTAAGTTAATGTATTACAGTCCATAAGCAAAGTGAAACTAATAATAATCGATAAACAAATAAATTTTACCATTTTCCAACTGACAAAAGGCTAAACAAAAACTAGCATAACATAAGGGAAAAGTGGAATAAGAAGTCTTTAAGCACAGAACATTTATTTGGGAGAAGTCTTTTTTTGTGAATGTTTGGGATAAGAAGTCCAAGAGGCCTCATCACACGCACACACATAGGGGCATTTTTTTTATTTTTTATTTTTGGGTAAAAATCTATAAAAGAAGAATTGTGATCACCATATCGAGAAATGGAAAAAAGTGAAGAGAATGAAGAGGCTTATATGCTTGAGGTAATAATTCTGCCCTAAGATTAGATGGAAAAATTAGCAAGTATGGACAAATTTTGAGTGTTAGCATTACCCTAATGAGCCAAATTAAGCTTTTAGCAAACTAAGCCTAATCAATTTGTCTTAAGCTCACTTAGATAAACAAACTCAATTAAAGGTTTGTTCTCAACTCTGTGAGTTTAAAACAAGGCTCAAGCTCAGCGCATGTTAAAAAAATATGATCATAAATCAAATATACACCAAGATGGGAAAGACACATCTCTAATTTTTTTTATTTGTTAACAAATAAAAATAGATTGGTTTTATTAGAACTGGGTTCATAAAAAATCGGTTGGTTGTAGCCGGTTTTGCTAGTTATGTGGTTTATTTTTTCTAGATTATGATTTTAAGCTTCTATAAAGCCGTTTAGGGTGTTGGTTTGGTTTTGGTCAAACCGGATTAGGCCACCAGGTTTACAAAACTATGACTCAGATAACTCCCTTAGAGAGGCTATACTATGCCATCTTTCTTCAAGATGCGCTATTTATACATCATTGTTGTTGTCATACTAAAAATAACATTATAAATTATTGATACACAACTAGGTTTAGCTACAATCCAGGGTAAATACCCTTAAAAAACTTTATTTGGGAGATGATACACCTTTGAACACAACATTTATATGGGAAAAATATTTTTTTTATTATTTGGGACAAGAAGTCTAAGAATCATCACACACACACACACACAGAAGGGGCATATTTGCATTGTGCTCCCTCCCATTGACTTTCTAATCTCGAGAAGGATATTTTTTTGGTAAAAATCTATATAAAAAATAATTATTGTGATAACCATATCTAGAAATGGAGAAAAGTGAAGAGAATGAAGAGGCTTATAAACATGAAATAATAATTATGCCCTAAGATTAGATGAAAAGTTAGCAAGTATAGATAAATTTTGAGTGTTAGCATTCCCCTAATGAGCCAAGCTCTTAGCAAACTAAGCCTAATACAATTTGGCTTAAGCTCACTTAGCTAAATGAACTTAATTAAAGGTTTGTTCTCAACTCTATGAGTTTAAAACAAGGTTCAAGTTCAACTCATGACGAGCTAAGTTCTAAGCTTGTTTTGGACCATATGACAACCCTACTGCACCAACCCTCACTACAACAAAATTAGTTTTAACAACATACTTTCAGGCAACGCTTTTGTAAAAATGCTGCCTAAAGTAAATAATATACAGCGTTTTCTATAGAAAACGTTGTGAAATAGAAAAAAATGAATACATAGCATTTCTAAAACACTGTGTACACTTAAATAGACATCGTTTTTTGAAAACGTTGTCTATTTTAGATTTATACAACATTTTTAAACACTGAGTAAAGAAATCATAATTTTCTGTCATGTGTCAACACAAAAACAACATAGACAATAGTTTTAAAATGCTGTATAAACTTAAATAAACAACATTTTCAGAAACGCTATCTATTTTAGATTTATACAACGTTTTTAAACACTGAATAAAAAAATCGTTATTTTTCATCATGTGTCAGCACAAAAACAACATAGATAGCGTTTCTAAAAAGCCATATAAACTTAAATAAACAAGATTTCCAAGAAATATTGTATATTTTATATTTAAACAACTTTTTGAAACACTCTTTTTAGAAGTTTAGCCAACATTTTAATAACGTTGTTTAAATATTTAGCTAGCGTTTAAGAAATGCTGGCTAAAGACAAAGTATATAAACCTTGTTTTTGCGTTCTCCCTTTTTTTCCCTCCACTTTTCTCTCTATTCCTCTCTTCCCTGTTTTCCCCCATCTCTATAAACCTATTTTCATTGATTTTCTCGATCACCTCCTTGGGAACTGACGACACACAATCACCACCTCGGTGATTGGCGATGAAGTGCAAGCCAAGTACTTTCCTTGCCTCTCTCATCTTCTCTTTCTGCTTGACTCTCTTTCTCTCTGTCTCTCTTTGTTTAGGGTTTAATAACGAAATCCTACTAGGAATGGTCTATATTTATTTATTCAAATTAGGGTTTTTTCACTTCAATTGAATAGTTTTATTTTCTTCAATTTTTATCTTGACTTTTTTTCCTTTTTGTTGATTATAGGATCTAAAGGGAATTAGGGAGAAGGTGTAGTTTGCATCCAAGTTCAGAATCAGCTTCATTGATAGGAAAATAAAGGTGAGAGGAGATTTAGCCTATGTCAGGACTGCTTGTAAGGCCAACTTGAAGAGACTCCAAGTGGATTGCATCGATCTCTATTACCAACATTGAGTGGATACTCAAGTTCCAGGTTTTTCTGGTGCTTGATCATGATTTTAGAGGTTAAAGGTATACCAAATCCACTATAAACTGGTCATATTTCTGTTTAATCTTCTCTAATTTCATGATAAGATGGATATAAGTTGTGAAATTAGTATTCAATAAATCTTCTATTTTCTCTTTAGGATTTATGTTTTTCAATTTGATTTAAGTTGTGTTGCTTGGATGATAACAATTGCTTAAAGTTCTTGCTGCAAGGTCTAAAACTTATATGGGAAATTACTATTTTAGATCTAATGGGTTTTTGCTACCAATTATTTGGATGTGAAAGATCACAAAGATCGTTGAAATTTCAAGAATAAAGTTCAATTTCCAATCGAGTAGTAAAACATCTTAAGTTGCTTATAATTCCTAACCCTTTTAATAAGTGAAGTATATTTGGTGTCAAAACAGTGACAGAGTTAGAGGATTATGGAGTTAGGTCAATGGCTGGTTATAGAGTATAAATCTGAAGTATCTAAAATGTGGTTAAGGGGATTAAATAGGGACATAAAACTAGAAATATATAGTTAGAAATCTTAGCAAAATATGACTTAGATTTCAGTTGGAGTTGAAGTAATGGACTGGGATTGATTGTGGATTAGCATCACTAAAACAAAGGGAGATCTCTGATCTCATGTTTCCACAAGACCAAAAAAAAAATAAAAAGGAAAAATAAGTAGAGTTCCAATGTTTAACTGTCAAGAAAACATAGGAAAGAAGGTACTATAGGTCACTATACGGTGGATAGTGGGTATAAATAAGAAAAATAATAATAAAGGAAGAGATGAATAGGTGGTCACATGTCTCAAGAAGATTTATCTAGGTTCTTTAATAGCTACTTATGCAGATAACAGTAAGTAAAAAGGAAAAGAAAAAGAAAAATAAAGAGAGAGAGAGACAGAGACAGAGACAGAGAGACTCTTTGTCATTAGTATTTTTGCCATATAAAGAAGCTAGGTAAAATGCAAAGGGTCCACAACATGATTTGTGGTTAGGAAGAACTCACAAATGCCAATCAAACAAACACATCATATACTTCACCCTAGAACAAAAAATGCCCAACATACTAACCAGGGGAAACAAAAAGGAAAATGTCAACCTAGATAATTATCTTTGTTATTATCAGCAAAGTTTTAACTAAATCAAACACTTGTGGATAATAGAAATTCATAGAACTCAGAGTAGGGTTCTAGAAAAAAAAACAATTTGGAATTTTTTTTTGGTAATACCAATAACTTGGAATTTTTAGATATGAAAATACAGCAATAATGTGAATAATCAGAGGATGTATCCCACAACAGTGTTGTAATTAAACATAATCTCACTTAGAGAAGTAGAAATTATTTTCATTTAAGTAACTGGTTGAGTACTGCAATCTCATGGATGTTTGGAAGAAGTCAGTGCAATAGTGTTTGGTTCAGTTATAGGACAGACTTGATATTTCATAGAAGAATAGAGGAGAGTGAGGAGAACAAACCAATAGTAGTTTCAAACTACTGAAGGCACCATAGTCCATTTGGGCTTGAAGTCCAACTTCAGAACCCTTAGATCAAGCATGGCTTGCTACCAAAAGGCTTCTATTTAATACCATTCATATAGGGTTATACCCCTTCAAATAAGTACATAATGTAGCCACTTTGGCAACCATATTTGACTCAATTTAGTGACTTTAGTCTCCAACTTTTAAAACTTTCTAATAACCAAAAAGAATCCTAGAGACTTGAAAGAATTTAGAAACTAAACAACTAAGCATTAAACTTATCCAATTTTAGCAACTTAAGAAGAACTAAAAAAGGTTTGTCTATAGTTGTTGCTTAACAGGTGGGACCCATTTTATTTAGCCAATATTTCTCCCTAGAATCCTACTTAATGACTACTACTACTACCCCTTAAAAACTTAACTTATTACAAAACTGCCCCTTTGTCAAATCAACCCCAAAATACATTAGAAAAAATGTATTACCCTCTTTAAATCCCCAACCCAATCTTCTTTTTTCTTTCATATAGTGGCCATGGATTGCTGCCTTAAGATTTTGCATCACTATGTGATGCAGAATATTACACGCTTCGATGCCAAAATGATATGGGGCAGTCTGGGCTTGTATATCTTGCTTATGTGGGCCCAAATATAGATGTGTTGCTGAAGCTAAGACAGATTTTAAAAGAACCAAGATTGGAATAAGCACACCCAAATAATATCAAACTTTGGAAAATATGAGGGGGAAGGATATAGGATCAATTTAGAAGAAATTCAAATAGAATAGAATAGGAAAAAAACAAGAAAATAGGGAAAAAAAGAGTTGTTTTATGGTTTCTAGAATTTTTTGTCAAAACCTAAAAATTACCAAAATACCCCTGCATACGTGCCAAAATTTTAAGAAAATTTACAGGTGATCAGATGTTGTTATGAGTGATCTCCTTACCAAATTTCATTGTATTCTAACCAATTAAACTATATAAAATGTATGCAATATCAGTCTACAATGTTTCTTGAGGAAGATATCCTAAAATTGAATATGATTTAAAGAATAAAAACTTAACAGAGAATAAAGGGGAATTCAATAGTGTTACAAGTGCTATCATCCTCCAACTATACAGTGTTTTGTCTTTATCAGTGTCACTTTTCATGAGTTTATTCCTATTTTTCTTCTTCATCCAAATCTTCTCTTCAGGGGGAGCACTCAAGGATAATCCATCCATAGTTCCATTTCCCATTCTTTTATATTTTGTACTGGTACTTGTGATGAGAATTGTTGTAAGGTGATGCATCACACACTTTAGATGACTAAGAAATGGTGGGGACCACTTAAAGAAACCTAGGATATTAGGTTTTCTATATTATGTTTAATTTATTTCCATTTTAGTGTATTATTTGTTAAGATTCTAGAATATTTGATTGGGTAGAGACATGTTTGATTGCCTATAATTTAGGAAAATAGTTAAGTAGCTAATTTAGATATTGAAGGGATGTAGACTTATAAAAGGAGGGGGATTTCTTTTGTAAAATTATTATTTAATGTTTTTATGAAATTTAAAAACAAAAGAATTTTCCACAAAGTGGATTTCTTCATGGGACATTTTGGACTAGTTGAGTCTTTCCCAGTAAATCATCTTCTTTTCTTGTGCTTTTTTAAGGGTTTTGATATCAAGCTTGCTTTAGTTGGTATCAGAACTGAGATTCCATGGTTGTGGTTGATTCGCAAGCACTATATCAATGATGAAAAGAACTTGAATAATTAAGGAAGCAAATTGAGGTCATTGCCGAGTGTATAACATTACTTAAAGCCCCAAATTGTAGTTATTGGTGTTTTAATGTTGAAAAAATAAGAAATGTGTATAATTTCACATAGTTGGAAAACTTTCTAAACACCTAAACCACGTATTCCATTGTAAAGCCTGCACCCATAAACACCTAAACTCCCCCTCGTCATACTTGTTTCCCCTTGTTTCCTCTCAAATAACAAACCACATTTTTTTTAAACACTAGTGTGGTAGATTAAACCAACATCGTCAAATCGTAGCCTAGGAGCCAAGCCCTTTTAATGTTCCAAGTTGGCTAGATGTGCCCCACAAATAACAAACCATTACAGCCTCTAAAAGAAGTCTCTTAAAACATGGTCTTCGATTGCAACATCTAAATTAGGGATAAAGCCCAATTCAAAGTTATGAAATAAACATTTTGCAAATAATTAAACATCTTTTATTATAGGGAAAAATCTTGGCTAATATCACCAAGTTGATATTGAAATTATCCAAGGTGAAACAACATAAACTGATATGTCAAAAACTTGACAATTGACATAAAAGGTTAAGAAATAACTTTGCATTGCCTATGTAATTATAAAATTATATAATAGTGGAAAAAGAAAAGAGAATCATTCTTTGACCTTAGACCCATTTGAGAATCGTTTATTGACCTTAAACCCGTTTGAGAATCGTTCTTTGACTTTCGTACATCTCATCGCCACCTCGGATAAATAATTTGTTGTCATTGAAGTGTTTTTCCCTGTGACATAAAATTCATGTCAACAATTTTTTTATTCAACTTGCAATGAGTATCATTTGTCATGGGACAATTCTTGAATTGTCTACATCTGGACAGTTTGGGAATGCATATATAATTCATATTGCTATCAGTGGCTCTTGCTTTATTCTATTATTAAAAAAATCAGGTAGCATCTCTTCTTGTTTTTCGGGTACATAATCATATGTGTGGCATTTATTGTTGGCTTTATGTCAACGATATGTGCTCACCTAATATACTTAAAGAACTGGGGGGAGATGCTGCCGAAAGTTTTTAATAGCATGGAATAAAATAGTGGAGCTATTGATGCAATATGGATTAAGCATTCTTGAATGGGAAAGGAACCTCTTACCAATTACAGAGAAGTTTAGGAATGCATATATATGCATAATCAAACAATGTCTTATATATAAGAGATTGATGTTGTTTCCACTTGAAATTGCTTAGTGTGGAATCCTAGAGGGCGGGTGAATAGTATTTAATTAGATTTTTAATTCTTTTTATTTCCTTTTACCCCAATCTTAATTAAGTGAGTTAATTAGTGATGTTCAAGTTTAATTTAACTCACTCAATGTGTTTGGTGCTCAAATGGTAATGATTACAAATATAGAAATGTAAAGAACAATCACATAAAGATCACATACCACAACACAAGAATTTATAGTGGTTCAGCCAAACTAGGGCCTACATCCACTTTAACTACTCAATTTTATTATTCAATCTTTTACAAATATTACAAGGTATTGAGCTAACCTTTCTAAGTCTCGTGTTTGGTGTCTCCGGCAAACACGACCTTGGTTGTCTCCGAGCCAAGGACTGACAATTTATCAATTGGTGTCTCCGACTGATGACACAAGGGATAAGGTATATAGGTAAACCTTAAACTATGTGCATGGTGTCTCTGGCAAGCACGACTTTGGTTGTTTCCAAGCCAAGGACTTACTCTTTGTCACACGGCATCTTCGACCATTGACTCAAGGGATTAGGTAAACTACCAATATGGTTCTCAAAAACCTAATATGGTAAATATGGTCCAAGTAAAGGAACAAGGTCCTAATACAATATGGCTCTTAAACTAGCCAAATGTACCAATATGGTCAACCAAACGAAACAAAATCCCAATGTAAAGAGTGGCTTTCACTAGCTAAGTATACCAATATAGTCATTAAGGGAAACTAAGTCCAAATGTAGAGAATGGCTCTCACTAGCCAAATATACCAATAGAATAATCTCTACCTTCGCATAAAGGGCTGTGTGTGAGTGCCTCTAGAAAAGCCAAGTAAACAAGTAGTCACACAACTGAGCAAGCCTCTATATAGGCAAATATAAGTGAAGTATAAGAAGGGCAATATCTCAAGTAAGGGAACCAATGTTCCAATGTAGAGAATGACTCTCAAATAACTAAATATATCAAGTGTATGGTCTCTACTCAATACCAAGAGAGTGTGTGAATTCCTCTAATAAAGGCAAGTATGCAAGTAAATCACACAACTAAGTATGGCCTCTAGAATAAGCAAATATAAGTGAGGCTCATAAGACTTTTATTTCCTAGAATGATTTTCTAAGGATTCACATATGGAGTAGTGGTATAGATATATAATAAGCAAAAGCTAACTATAAACTACCTACAATGTAAACAAACCCCAAAATATAAGCAAAATTTTTACCTCAACCTTTTAGGTTGGGAATTTGTATGCTTGGAGATGTAGGAGCACCGTCATTGATCTTCCTCCTCTATTCTCTTGCAAAAAAAACCCTCCTTTATAACCACAAGAAAGAGACAACACCTCTCTTCTTATCTTTTGGAAGCTTGGAAGGTTGAATGAAAAGGTAGAAAGAGTGATGCTTGTAGAGCTCTTCTTCTTGCCCGAAAACCCTTTCTTGACCCTTTGCTAATCCCCTTGAAAACTCTTTTTTAAATTCCTGGAATGCTTAGGTTTAGAAGGAAAAAGTTACATTTTATAGTTGGGAGGAACATCCATGGCTTTACGATAAGCATATGGCAAATAAAGGATCAGTTTGAGCCTTTAGATATGCCAAAATGAGGTTTGAATTTCAAAAAAATCATCTTGAATTTTGTGTCAAAAAAGTTACCAAAAATATTCTCTAAACCGATTTAGGGTTTAGAAATCGATTTGGGATCTCAAAACTCATATCGTAATTGATTTGGGCTTATCGATTTGAGTCTCTAGACACTCAAAATTGATTGTAGGTTTTACAATCAATTTTACCCAAATCGATTATCAAACTCGTAATTAATTTTAAAATTTTTAGAAAATATTTTTTGAGTTGATCATTTTGAGTACTCGTGGGTTCAGAGCGGACGTCGGGATCAAAAGTTATAACCATTTTAAATTGAGATGTCCATACTCACTTCTCAGCTCATTTTCTAATAGTGGTTTTTTAAGCAATTTCACCTAGGGGTATACGTTGGTCTTAAGGCCTTCCTAGGATCAAACCTTGATCTTTAGGGATCTCCTAGAGTAGTCACACAATACCCATTTGGTTTTGTACTTGATTTACTTTTCAGGCTCAAAGATGGTGACATGGCTCACTAAAATAAAATTAGTTTTTGGCAACATATTTTTAGGCAACGTTTTTTATAAAAATGTTGTATAAAGTTTATATTATGCAGCAATTTCTATAAGAAATGCTGCAAAAAAAATATGCAGTGTTTATCAATCGTTGTACAAACTTAAATAAGCAACATTTTTTATAAAATGTTATATGATTTATATTTATACAGTGTTTTATAAACACTGCATAAAAAATCGTAATCTCCATCATGTGTCAACTCAAAAAGCATATATGCAGCATTTTTTAAACGCTACAAAATTAACATATGCAACGTTTTATAAAATGCTTCCTATATCCATATATATATATATTCCCCTTTTCCTTTCGCCCGCCTTCTCTTTCTACTTCTTCTGGATCCTTCCTGCGTTAGTGGCATCCTTCGTGCACTCATTCTCTAGTTTTCACGTCTTCTACCTTTGTTCTCCCTGAGTTTCCTTCGTTGAAACCCTAAACGATATTCATTACTAAACCCTCAACCCTTTGTTCTTCTAAATCCTAAACAGTGTTTTGTTCGTTAGTAAACCTAAAATCCGGTGGTGGTTTTGGGCAAGGAGTTAAGGACATGAAAGACCACTATTACTAAACCCTTTCCAGGTTTTCTCTCTGTTTCTGGTTAATTTTTTTTAAATTTAACCCAATTCTAAGGCATTTGGGTTTTGATAATTTTATTTTAGAAAAGGTATGTCACTCAGGTAAAAGGGATTCTGCAACCACATGTCCTAATAGATGAACTTTGTAGGAGAAGATAAAGGAAGAAGCTCATTGATGGTCCCTTTAACGAAGTTCTAAGATCTGCACAGATAACATTTTGGGTTCTGTAACATTTATTTTATTTAGGGGTGTTTTTTTGTTTTTGTTTTTTTATGATGATGATGAATTGATTTGAGTTTTTTACGTGTTGATTATAAGAAGCTATAATTCTTTTGCCCTTTATGGCAATAGCAGTTCGTCCGACGCTCGGTGTTTGGGAATACATTCATGAGCTGAGTGTGGATCTATTGACTATTTCAAAATAACATCACTTCAAAGAGGAACTAGTTGATAGCCAGTAAGCAGTTACTCTGTTCTCTCATTGTTTATGTTTATAGGTGTCTTTTAATAAGCTAAGTAATTGAGCTGGTTTATTTGCATAATCGTGGGTAGACTAATCATATATTCTTGATAATAAAAAAAGAAAAAAGAAAGCAAATTAAGGCACTTAACCTGGTTCACAAGGGCAAATTAAGGCATATAAGTCAATTTCCATCATTTAGGTAGTGTGAACTCTCGATAGGACTACATTGTTTTCTTCCATGTCCGACTTACTACTAAGCTATTGAGATCACAGATTTCCTATATCCTGGCAATTTACCAAGTGTGACATGTACCTTTTATGTGGGAGTCACTTAGGGGCTTTCATCTACTCCTTTGTTGTCATTCTCACAAGGTTTGGGGCATGTCATACATACTCGTTTCTTGTTTCATTTGGGAAAGCATAGAAAAACTTACAATTTTGGAGAAAAACAATAGCTAAGAAAACTTGAGATTATTCAATGAAAAAGTTTGCGGTTAAAGCTTTTTTAATCTCGAAACTCTCTTTTACTTAGAGAATTTCATTCATTCTTTGTCTATGAAATGAGTTGATGGGTTACCTAACACACACTAAGGTGGTTACACAGTGTGTTGGCTCACCTACACCCAATATCAATAGGCAAAAATAGTCTTGGAAGGACTGAGGATATGAAGGTTAGTGTATATTTTGCTCACCAGTATCAAGGTGACACCCTCTTTTCTCTCACAGCCCATTGTGAGGTCTCCATGTTACTCCTTTTAGTCCTTTCTTCTATCTGTAATGGTAGTTGAATGGTTGGAAACTTGCAACTAAGGATTCCCTTAGGATCTAATTATCCTATATTTTATTTTTGATAACATAACTATCCTATCTTTCTTCATCTATAAAAACCCTAATCATTGACCAAAAGCCTCATATGCAAAAATGTCATCCATCAAAGCCCTATCCTAGTCCTTCTTGCTATACTTTTTCAATTCCAACCCTACAGAATGGTTTTAACTATGGACATTTTGTTGCAATTAGCCACAAATATAAAAATATCATTGCGAAAGGTTCCACCCTGAACAATGATCTTTTGTTTAGTCAATTCTAAAGTGAGGCCCATCTAACAATTTTCCTTGATCGTCTTATAGTTAATGAGACATGTGGCAAGTTATAGGAGCCTAAGGATTCCTCTTCATAGCATGAGACCCGACATAACTCCCAAAAGAAAATGTAAACATAGATTTAATCTTAATGATTATCGAGAAACTTCTATATTTATAAACAAAACCTTTTCTTACTAATATCAAGATGAGAAATGAACTGTTGTAGCAATTTTTTTGTAGCACAGCTCAAAAGCATGGGTATTTTGTCTTTTAACATGAGATCTTTGTCTTTTTGTATTTTTTTTAGTCATGATATAAAAAACTATAAAAGTATGTGCTACAGTTCATCATTTGTTGAAAAAAACCAAAAACAAAAGCAAAAAGTTGAAGACCAGCTGTGAAGTTAGTTAGCTCTTGTGGAGAGGCCATGACAGTTTTCATAAATTAAAATTATAGTTGAGGGGCTCAAAACCTGTGACCTGAGTTCACGTCCTTGCCTGAAAGAGAGCTAGTCAAGTGGGAAGGGAAAGTTGATATCATGTGGAGTCAACAATCAGTTGTGGGTTTCACTTTTGCATAGGGAAAGATGTAAAGCCAATAAAAAAAGGGTTAAAGGCTCTTCTGGCACTATGACTACATGTTCAGATACTTAGAGATACGGATTAGATCGTCGTCAGTTGTCAAAGGAAACCTGCTTTTCCGTTTGACACAAAAGGGTATTGAGAGATTGTGCAGTACTAACCATCCTCTGTTCTATAGCTGCACTGTCATGTATGAACAGCTGCTCTAACGTATTAGAGCAGAATGTGCTGCCATACAGGCCATACGAATACTGGGTACCTAAGCCTACAGAGTACAGACTCTCCCCCTTTCTAAGATTTTAAAAAGGAATTATTTTTTGTCTGGAAATAATTACGTGTCAGGCTGTGGTGCGAGGACACGGTAGGACATGCAATATCCTGGACAGAACATTTGTTCCCTTAAAAATGAAGTTTGTTATCATCTTCAAATGAAAAGAAATCTCAGCATTTCCATTCACATGAAGGGATGTCAACCCATGCCAGGGTAGTTTAATAAATGGACATGCATTAGACATTCTTGTGTATTTACTAAAACACTCTTCCCTACCCCATCTATATTTACTAAAATATCCTTGAAAGTTCTAAAGAAATTGCTGATTTGAGACTGGCAAAACTTCTATCTTCATAATTTCTTTGGAGCCATAATGTAGTCCTCATGAGGTGGACTGCTAAGGTTTTCCTCTGAGTGACAAAGATTGGATTGCAAACTTCGTCTTGCGATTGATATGATACACTGAGATTCTATGACCACTAGTAGTTTATCACATATGTCAAAACTGTTGCAGTATCCATATAATCCTGCCTCTTCATAAACTTGAACTCAATGTCCTCCAAATTGGGAAGGGTACCGGAAAAGAAATGATTGGACAAGCTTGGGGCACCAAGAGAATGTTGGGGTATGAATTCAAATAGAGGATTATTAAAGGAAAAAAAATCCAAAATATCCCTAGCCACAAATGATACCTACTATACCCTTAATTAGAAGCCAAATGGGGATATTGATTTAAATGATAAATAACTTTAATGCTCGACCCTTAAGTGCCAAAATAGCTGTGCGTTCCTATGATCTTGGATTAACAAAAACACCCTTTTGTCAGGGTTTGGGACTCTACATTAAAGTCGGAATAAGAGAGAGAGAGAAAAAAAAAAAAAAAGGCTTAGGATATGGAGAGGTGCCTCACAAGCGCATGTGTGAATGACACGGAACAACGTGGCACACACATGCATGTCTGTGTGTCATCAGTGCATCTCTAACCATGAGAGACCCAAAACATCCTTAACAGTAGATGATAGCCCATATGCCCTCAAAATCAAATGGAGGATATTAATTAAAATGATAAATATCTCTTGCTCTCAAATCAAACAACACCTAACATGCATACAATACCAGTCCTGGATGTAAGTGAAGAGTCACTAATACTTGTGAAGGGAATCAAACAAATAATCACCATTAAGGATTGAATTCTATCATAGAAACACTACCCTCAAATCTATTTTCCCCCATTTTGGATCACTTCCTCATATTTTGGGTTGACGACCCCCAGACTCAAGGTGCCTTATATGTTCACACAAGCACAATGCAGCATGGGCGTGCACTCATATGTACTATTAGTAGTGTATCCATCCATACGCACAAGAAAAATACGTACATAGGACTAAAAATAAGAAATGGAAGATTCCTAAGAAACGTGGGACTAAATATTTCTAAGGTTAGTCTCACAAGCCAAAAAAGAATCTTTCTCCAAGTAAGAAGATCCAAAAAGTAATCTTTTCAAAACCAAAACTAAAAGGGACATAAATATAATTAATTAAATAAAAGAAACATAAAAATAAAAAATAAAAAAATGTAAAATCATTAATAGAGAGTTGGCAACATCCTATCAGTAAAAGAGTATTGTAGTGTTAAAATAAATAGGATAAGAAGAAAGAAGAATTGTTCAAAAAGCTATACCAATTAAAAAGAAATGTACTGTAAAACCTATAGCTACTATCCAAAAATCTCAAGCCTAAGTGTTAAGAGGTGCTGACTTCCATGTAAGAGATTCCAGGTTCAAACTCATGGTTTGTAAGCAGTGTTTCCCTTTGGTATAGTTGAGCCTCGGAAGAGCCCATAGTCTGCGAGTCTGTCCTAGTAACCTATTGGCAAATAGAGTACACTCCAACTAATAACTAACCATGTTGAAACTAAAAATTCAAACTTAATTGCATGTCTCTCACATAAATCCATATGTTTGCAATGAAAGGATCCAATAATTTGGGTCTCCACTATCCATGTACTGTATAGCCCTATTCATCTGAAATAAAGGGATATTTAAGATCTTTGTTAGCTAATCGCTTAGGGTTTCAATATGATCTGGTTGGCATTCAAGACAGTAATTATTCCCATTCTTGCTGAAGCAATTAGTCCATTTTTATTCTGGTTTTTTTTATTAGAGCAGGTGACTTAAGAGAAATTAAACTATGATTAATCAACGCTTAAGAATAACTTGTATTACTTACCAAATGATGAACCAGTAGTTGCGGGGATATCCGTCACTAACCTGAGGACCATTTAGAAAGTCAGTTAGTAAACAGGAAATGAAAAATTATAATAAAGATGTACATATGATCATTAGATTGGTATAAATAGAATTAGATTAACAATATATTAGATTTAAATTAGTTGGGTTAGATTAGAATAGAATTCTTCTATATTATAGGAAGTCTTTATATAAACCTTACAGGTACTTGGTAATCCAACTGATCAACCTCAATCAGCTCTAATTCTTATTAGTTTGAACATTGATAGTAAGCATAGCACACAAACAATCAAAATAAATATGTGGGTGACATGTTACCAAGTGATTTATCTAGTGATACAATTTGGATGGGCCAACAATCTTACATATAGCTTAGGGGGTGTGTCAACTACACATTCGTCCCATAGAACTATCTCCACATAAAAATTTCATGCTAAAATATATTGGGAGGATATGCCAATAAAGGAATGGAGACGTTCCATCTAGAAAAATCCCCTACCCCCGTTACACAAACACTGCACATTCCTTAAACAGGTCATATAGGGAAGAATTTTAGATGGATGGGAACTCATCTTCTCTTGCTAACAACAAAACACAAATCATCCCTAGACTCACATTTATTG
>JAOXJP010255134.1:0-36138 GCA_025762735.1 Platanus orientalis | reverse complement strand
GGCTTATATAATTAAAATCTACAATTAAAGTTTCATCTTCTTAACACTTCACCTATCAGGAAAAAAAATCTTTTTAACAGTTCAATCTTTATTCATTCAAGTTCTGTATTCTTTCTTTCTTCTACAATTTTGAATATCTTTGAGAGGTCACTTGTTAAGACACTCTAGGACCAAAACCCCTAGTCTAAAAAAAATAGGGTTTTTTATTGTGTTAGAACATGGTTATAGGTCCATGTTCTTAATGTTTACATTTCTCTTTTTTCTTTTTTCTTTTTTTTTCTTTTTTTTTTTTTTTTTTTTTTTTTGTATATACAAATTAGGTAAGACTCAGCTAAGTCACATGAATCTTTCTGAGTCGAAGGAGTCAATTGATTCAACAACTTGACTCGACTAAGTTAGGTACACTTCAAAGTCAATAGCATAAATTGACTTGCTGAGCTTTGGAGTGGAATCAAATCCAAGGGAGTCAAGGAGTTGACTTAGGAATTGGTTAACTTTGCTTTTAACCCTTACCATGCAATTTTTTTTTTGGGTCAAAACTTAGATTATGAAATGGTTTCATTGCCTAAGTATTTTTATATTTTAATGCTTTATAAACAATTTAAGATTCAAAAAAAATCTTTCTATGTGATGAATTTGGGACATTGATATTTTGTTAAGTTTATGGATTGAGAAGCAAAAGCTCTTATCTTTCTTTTGGTTTGAAATTGGGTTCTATGATAGTATGAAATTTTTTCACACTCTTTCTAGTTTTCTTTTGTCCCACATTGTTCTAGAAGTAAATCTTCTATTACTCTATAATATAATAAATGAATGGCTTCCGAAGGATGGGGTTCTAAATGAACAGGAAGTTTGGAAGTAAAAATTCCGCATGTATGTGCTCCAAATTGAGTCAAGCCGGACACAGTGCAGTGTAATGTGTGTATTTATGTACATGTATGTTCGATTAAAGTAATTTATCTTAAGCACATTATGAAGAATTAATACAAGTAATTAATTTTCTTAGGACCGACCCAAAAGTTATGTCCACCATTACAAACAGATAAAGCTATTCATTCACCAATATACCTAGCACCATCTTATATTTCAAGCATCAGTGCCCCAGGATTCTCTCCAAAATATTAAAGTTCAAATATTGCTCAGAAGATTTCAATGGTTGACATGTAGCAAAATAATAAATGAAATTGAAAATGTGTAGCTCAGTTTGTTGAGTTTTTGAATACGTGTTGACCACCAAAATCTTCTGAACTTCAAAATTTTGGAGACAATCTCAAGCGCGTTAGTTAACGCTAGTTTTTGTCAGCTCAAGTTACAAAGCAAAGCACAATTTAGAAAGTTGATAAGAGCTCTAACGAGTGATTGGTTCCAATTGAAGAATTAGACCGAAGGATCAACCTTTAAGACTACCTTGTCTACAAAACCAAGGTCAAGAATTTAAGGAAGACAAACTCCTTCATGCCTAGCGAGACATTTTTCATATCAGTAAAAGCCACATATAATTCTACGATGAAGAAAATAATGACCTTTAGCTGATTCACAAAAGCAAATCACCTACTTTTTTGTCGCAATTTAGTGTTCGATCCACTTTTGCTCACTGAATGGTCATACATCCACCTTCCTTCCAGAGATGGCAATATGGCATCCATTACACTAGATCACAAGAACTAGAGCTAGCATGAGCATGAAAAGTATCACAGCCTCCACAAAATTCTCAACCCATTTGTTGGATTGAAATTAACCACCTTGCAACTTCTAGATGGCAATCCCATTGAATAAACATTATTCATTGACTCATTGGGTGTTGTTGATTGTGAAATTCCCGAAATGGTGATGATTCGAAGATTCTATAGGGGATCAATAGGACCTACACTTATTTAAAATTCTTTTAATTATTTAAACCCTTCTTTGATTTATTTTTGGATTACTTATGAATGCAATGGGGATTGAACAAGTAAACCAAATAAACAAGAGTAGAAAATAAATACACACCACACAAAGATCACAGAAACAAATCACAACACCAAGATTTAAAGTGGTTCTCCTAAAACTATTTAATTTTTATTAATAGTTATCTTAAACTATAACAAGAAAATTAATAAACCTGAAGATTTACTTACAAGTTTTAGAGAATTCACTCTCTTTTAAGTGTGTTTCTAGTGATTCTGATGGGCACACCGTTCAGTGACTTCGATCGATTATGCTTAATTTAACTTTAGCAAGTATGGTAAGAATCCACCTTTGGTGACTCCGGTGAAGGCTATGAATACGTTGTTGAAGTGTAGAACTTTTTTCGGGTTGTCTCTTGCATATTTGCTTCCAAATGATGTAACTAAATGTTTTGGGAAGTTTTCTAAAAAACTTGATAAAAATTTAACTATATAGAAATCATTCAAAGTCATAAGTCAAGCTAATTTACCTCATAAACACTTTTTCTCACCCTTTTGACTTGAATTCACCATGATGTAACTATAAAATTATTCATAGGTATTGTACTAACCAATGGGGCTTATTCCTTTATTTATAGATTTGAAAAACTAACTCAAGGCATTCTCCAATAGATCTATTAAAACGGCAAAAAATTAGTCATTATAAATATCTCAAATAAGATATATTTCCATTTTTAGAAAGATCTCATTGAGCCACTCGTTTTGAGTACTTAGGAGCCTCAAGCAAACATCTGGATCAAAAGTTATGGTCATTTTAAGTTTGGTCATTTTTCATTTTCAACACATTTTTATTTCATTTAATTTTTGCTAATTTGATCAATCATTGGTCTAATCTTTATAAAACTTTTTCTAAGTTTGGATAATCCATTTTTAAGTCATTTTAAATCCACCTAACGTTAGGTCTATACCAAAATACCCCATTCCCACTTACCAATATTTTACGATTTTACTTTTGAATATGTAGAGTTTGCTTTTTAGAGGTAGCTTGCTCTTAAGTCTCTTTGACTGTTGCCGCTTACAGCTGAAGTGCAAGCTATCCTGTTGGGGATGTGTCTAGCTAACCAGATTAAAGCTAATAAAGTTCTTAGCCTATCTGATTCCTGGAAGACAATGAATGCAATCAATGGGAACTTTATCTCTTATCCTTGGCAGCTTAGAAACATGTTTTGGAATGCAAGCAGGCAATGTACGCCATTGTAGAGGTCTCTATTGGTTTTGTAAAACGAATTCTTAATGGGCATGCTCATAACATGACCCAAATGGCTGCTAGAGATGTGAATTGTATGTGGGGATGCCCCAAGTGATTCTTTGTGAGAGTCTTCGGGCTCTTCTCTTGCTTAATGCATCCTCATTTACCAAAAAATAATAATAGTAATATAGAGAAGCTTAAGTTACTTGATAATAAAAATGATATTATACTGGAAAACTCTCCACCACCAGAATTGATAATTCTACAATTCAGGTTGATATATCTTTGCCATGTTGGGGTATATTTTGTATAAAATTTTAGGAGTTATAAATTTTAAGAATATCCTTACTATTTCCATTTCTTATATAACAAAAATGAATGATATATGTATGTAACTTGTGCTTGGGAATATGAATAGAGAAAAAAAGAAAAATATTCAAACTACTCTCTCTCTCTCTCTCTCTCTCTCTCTCTCTCTCTCGTTTTATTTTTGTGAGTGGAAAATATTTAAATCTGAGGTTCACCCATAATTTTTCTGAGTGGAAAATACCTGATAAGTGTTTTAATGAAATGTCATATTTCACCCAAAAAGAAAATCATTGTTCTTTGAAATTTCCCAGAAATACAGAACTTGTGTTAACTCTTGGCTTTACTTGGTCGAAAATTCATAATGTATAACATTATGAAATTGCCTAAAATCTTGTAGTACTCAAATTTAAAACCTTGTTCGCGGTGGATAGATCCTTAGTGCATAGCACCAACTATAGCAAATTTTAAGTCTGGGAAAACAAGGAAAAGAAATAATAGATAGCTTTTATCGCTTAAATAGGTGTCCTATTTGTCTGATCTTCCTTCTTTTGTTTTTGTTCCTAGGCCCAGTCTGGTTGTCTTGAATTGTATAGAAAAGGAAAGAATACAAAAGAAAATCCCACAAGAAAAAGAAGGAAAAGAATCATGATAAAAACATGAGAAAACTACATTTTCATGGCAACCAGACAGCTTAAAAATGATTTTTCAAGAAAATTTTGTCGTGAGAACCTTTTCTTGGCAACCAGACAAGGCCATAGTGAATTTCCTTTACCATGACCAGATGATCTGGGCCCAACTGTTCTTGTGTAAAAGTGTATTACGTACCAGATAACGGCTTAATAAGGACTACAAATTGTGACAGTCAACCATGTCTAAACCATACTTCGTAGGATCAGTGGGAATGGGACTACTTACGTGCTTGTTCTACAATACAGGACATTAACAGGAGATGATGCTTCCTTCTATTACTCCAAGTGGCCTATGGATTACGAAAACTTCACAATACAAGAGACAAGAGTCACTCTAGTCGGCAAAAATCCACAGCTCGCAGAAACTTCAACCTGACACAGCACTCAAAGACACATTTGCTTGATCATCCAGAACAACCGCAATTACAGAAGTTGAGAGCAATCAGGAATTAAAGCATGAGAGAGAGAGAGAGAGAGAGAGAGAGAGAGAGAGAGAGTTCACATCTAGGTTGGTCAAATTGAAAACTCCATGCCCTGTCATTATAGGTTAAGAAATTTTGCATCAGTCATCATACATACTTAGAAATTTGGCTTCTATTGAGTCGAAGCCTCCTACACTGAGCAAAATTATGATGCAAGAATTAACATATCAGTAAAATTTCTTCCAACCAGTCTCAGATGCGATGCCACTCAACGGGACTCCCAATCCTTCAGTTTCTTGCTTCCTTTGGGTTTCACTATTGGCGCATTCATCCCAGCCATTTTAGCATTGTATTTTGCCCGAAGAGGATCATTATATGTCCATCTGTACCAATGACCAACAGCAACATCAAGAGAGGAATGTACAGGGAAAATTTTCACTCAAAACTATAATCAAAGGCTTTATACAATATAGAGAGAGGTCACATAAGAATTAGTTCAACCAAATTAGTACACACCTGATCAGGGTCACTGATAAAGTTCCCCAAAATTAGTAGCTCTTATATAAGACAACTTGGGGCTCCCATTGGATATTAACATGAAAAGAAGCAGAATATGATCTCAAAAAATAAAATGCTCTATATTTTCATCAATCCATGACAATCCAAATGTTAAGTCACAAATAGGATATGCATGGCTCATAGCACAACTAGGATAATCCAAGCAATTAGGTCAGTTGTTGGGAACATTGCCCATACATATTTGGGGAAATGCAACTATCTTCATTAAACCAGCAAACAGACTACCGTCCAAAATCTTCAAACAGAAGATCTCTACCAAATTTTTGAGTTTCAAAAGACATTGAAATTCTGGCTGTTCACTCAATGGCGAGCTTGACTATCTGCCACAGTTAATTTCCCTATAAAAGTGTATGATTACAATGCCCATATATTACACCATTACGATAATGAAATCAACACAATCTTTGGGCAGCTTGTAACAGGTGACTTGACATTTGGGCAGCTCACCCGCAAATCTTATTAAACTCACGAGGTATATATGATGCGGACATGGCAGTTGATGTGGGGCCCACATGTAAGCTGGGTGGGACCTACACGTGCAGCATTGATGGGGTCGTGTGGAGCATTTTATGGACAACATTATCTTGATTTTAGTTAGATTTATATTAGAATTTATCTTGATTTGTTAGTGGATTAGATTATTAGTTCCTTATGTTAGTAGAACATTATGTCTACAACATGTTTACATCATCTTTTCTTTAAGTTATTAGATTTAAGAGTCCTTTAATTAAATAAGTTTTTATTGAAAAGCACATGGGACTCTAATTTGATCATGGGTTTATAGAACTTACATCATTATGTTACTTTTTTAATGCATAATCGAATAAGAAACATAACTTTCTTTCTCAACTCACAGCCGAGGCTTTCTTCTTCTTGGAGAGTTCACTTCTTTGAGAGTGGGTAAAACCTGGATTGGCTTTCCCATTGGAGGATTCCCTTGGGTTGCCAAGATCCCCTGAATTTGGTGAGTTCTCTCTACAAATCAGATCCCTTCTGTTCTTTTTCTCTCTTCTTCTGTTTTGGTGGTGTTCTTGATCCAAGAATCAAAAGTTTTGCTGGTGTCTTGTGGAATCTTGATCTTATAGCTGCTATTCTCCCATTACCCTTCATTAAACCTTTCAAGAAACCAGTCCAAAGGGCTTCTTGAATCACCTTAAACCTACAACCATACTTATTTCCCCTTCTTGTTTTCCATCATTAAAAACCCCTTAACTATCTCTCGTCAGCCCTGTGACACCTATAAAACTCACCCCTTTTTTGAGCTTCTAGTCTATGAAACTCAAAACTCATAACAGATAACCCTTGCGGCAGCCATAGACCTAAGTTTTAGGTTGTATTAAGTCTGAATTCTTCAAACCCTTCCCTTATTGAGACTTGTGGCCAAGCCATACTAAATCCGCTTTCTGGTTTGAGCTTTGAACCTCCAAAACCCTTTGAATTGGGTATCGAGTGGACTCTTTTGGGTTTATTCATTGAAGTTTCAATGCTACTGAACCACCAGAATTTTCTGGTTTGTTTTACAGTCTTAAACCATTCCCAATACCCTTTATTACAGGCCTGTCTCTCCCCATATCTTCTTTAGACTTTCATTCTTTATCTTTGATATCAGCCTCCGTTTCACCCTATTTCAGTCCCCTGTTTTCCCCTCTTTAAATGTTTTCCTTTGCAGCCTTTTGAACCACTGTTTCAGTTTGTTTTTCCCTGTTCTTTATCCCTACATGCTGCAACCTGTAACTAGGGGTGGGCATGGGCTGGCTCAGGCCAATCCATCATAGCCCAGGCCGGGGCCCAAGTCCGCTAATTCCTTTATGAGCTCGGGCTGGCCCTAGGCCCGAAAATTTTTAAATACCTATGCCCAAGCCAGGCCCTAGTTACTTTGTCAAGCATATATATATATAAGTTCGAGCCTCGGGCCGGGCCTTAGACTGGGCTGAGGTAAGCCCAAACCCAGCCCTAAAATGTTCGGGTCCTTGTCGGGCCGGCCTGGGCCCATGCTCACCCTTGTTACAGATTTGTTGTATTGTCAAATCCATTACAAAACTTATAAGTACATATAGTGTAGTGTGGTCAATGTATTGGACCAAGTATATATTTGTAAATCTATGCAAGTCCAAGTTAAGTCGGGTCAATGCTCAAAGAAGCCTGAAGTCAAGAAGCCCGGAAGACCACAAGCATCAAGAGACAAGCTTCATTGAAGATTCCAAGAAGTCTCAAGCTCCGGTACAAGTCACCTTAAGATGTCAATCATATGCTCAAAGGTAAATTAGAATGGGTTGGTAAGTGGTAATGGGTGTTTGGATATGGACTTATGGATCAACGGACCTAGAATGACAACCCCAAACTTTGGAAAAGGCTCCACATTGATTGGACCATTCATGATATTAGGTGGACTTAACATGGATTAAAAAGACCCACACAAACTCTAGAGAAGGCCACACATTGATCGGGCCAATGATAGGTCATTGGTAAAAATAAAGAAAAATAAAAAATGATCCAACTTAAAATGGCCATAACTTTTGATCCCGATGTCCGCTCAAGGCCCATAAATACTTAAATTGAAGAGCTCGAAGAAATCTTTCTAAAACTGAAAAAAAATTTATGATCAATCATAGAGTTGGCCATGATCGATCATAGCCAAGAAATCTGGTTTTCCAGATTTCTGAGTTGTCTCAAAACAGTTAGTTTTTTTACCGTTTTTTATAGCCGTTAGATGACACTTTGAGGAGGATTTTCCACTAAATAGGGATTAAATTTCAAGGATTAAAGCAAAGAAAAACTCATTAAAACTCTCTTTGATTTCTAAATGAAAATTCATCATTCTTGAGCCAATCTTTGTAAATCCTTAGAGAGAGTATGCAAACGACCTTGAGCCTTTACCGACAGTAAAAACCATTGTCAAAGACGTGATTAAAGCTTCCCAACTTGTAAGTTAAATTCTTTGAAAGTTTGAAAAGTCATTCTTACAGTAAAAGTTTTGTTTCTCCAAAGTGTGTGTGCACCATAGTCAAATCAGTCTATAAAGAGACATTCTACTACGGAAGGAGTTCCACAACTTCTAACAAACTTGTAGCATTTGCCGGAGCTACCAAAGGTAGATTCATGTGAAACACTTGGTTTCAATTGTCCATCTGAGTCATTGGACAAGAGCGTGCCCACCAGAAACATTGGGAGCACATCTACAAGGTGGAGGATTCCATGGAACTTGTAGGTAAATTTCAGGTTTAATATTTTCTCTTGTAATAGATTTTAGAACTATTAATAAAAATATTGAGGCTCAGGGGTGAACTGATTTGATAGTGGGCGTAGGTCTGGAGTGCCGAACCACTTTAAATTTGTGTGTTATTGTGTTTTCTTTGCTCTTAATTATTTTATTTGGTTTACTTGTTTATTTTCCGTTGCAATTTAAATTAATCTAAAAGTAAATCATAGAAGAATTTAAATTGTTAAATAATTTTAAATAAGTGTAGAAATCTTATTCAACCCCCCTCTAGGATCCATTTCGGAATCTCAACCCTTACCAGCAACATCATTCTTTAAGGCCTACGTACAAGGTCTGAAATCTGATTTCTGAAGATTATTTCTTCTGTTATCACATCAGCAAGTCTTTGGGTTACTATACAAGTTTCGGGTACCGGTATATACACCTTTTTTGATAAACCGTGATTTGGGAATCCCTAAACTTGAAAATAAGCATTAAATCATTCGGGTATTACTGCAGCAGATCAGAAACTTATTCAAGACCAATTAAATCCACCTTGTTTGATATTTACACTGCAGTCATACCTTCTTTTATTAAAACCCTGTTTTAGCCTTTAACATCTCATTTAGTTCTCTATACTTGATGTCCAAATCCTTTCTAACAGATTGTTTTTCATATACTGATAAAATCCTAAGTGGGGTATCTATCCTACTTTATTTTGGGCCCATAAACCCACAAGTTAGCACCTCATCTTTAGACAGTCCTTCGTCAAATTGGTATCAGAACTAAAGCCTGGATTTGTTCAATGGATCTTGAAGTTACGTACAAGTTTACTTTCCCTCACGGAAAAGGTATTTGGATCTTAATTAGTAACAGATATGAAGAAAACTTCATTTCTCCTCGATTGGCTTCAAGACTTTCACAAGATTCTGAAACAGGATCATTTTGCTATTATGTGGGTGAAGATTTTGTTATTCAGTTCAACCGAGGAGAACACATTGATGGTGTTGAATGTTTCTTGTTTGAAAGCCCCTTAAAGAATTATCAGGTGATTTCAGACAATAAATGGTTGGGAGGGAGGCTACTTTTAATGAGAGGACTCATATTTTGCGGCTCTACAACCATGATACATATTATCACCTCCGAGTACAGCCAGTTGATACGGTGCCATTAATTTCAACAGGAAGTATTCAAGAATCGGCAAACAAGAATACAGAAGAGAGCTCCAATGCATTTGTGGCCTTCGAGAAATGTCTAATGAAACTTCAGACAATAATTGCAAGGTATCAACTTGATAAGCCGAAGGTGAATGATATGGGTGATGACTCCCATGCCTGGTATTGTAGAGCAAGATGATAAACCACCATCTAAGGAGGAGGAGCCGAAGACTGAAGCCAAGGAACCTGAAGATCAAGCCTTGTTTGAGTCAGAGAAGTCTAATGAGGAAGACACATCTACAGTTAGGGTGGTGGATGAAGTTCTTGGTGTAGAAGATGTTGAACAATCCAATATAGCTACTTTGAGTCTTCCAGATGAGCTAGTAGTGATGGCGGACATTGTTGACCCAGTTCTTGACAAACTAGCAGATAAAGACTAGGTCCACACCAATGCAGAACCACTGCCCCTTGTGATAGCCACCCCATTCCATGAGCCTAAGACGGCTACAGATGAGGTGCTTGAGAAGATTTATTACGAGGTATTTCTACTACCAACTACTTGCGAGAAGAAAGATTTATGGTTATGCAGTTTGAGCTTCCCAATGTAGCTGATTCTTCTTCATTAGAAAACTTGAGGACGAGTTCTTTTTAACAATGGGACCTTGATGTGAACATCGCAGCTGAATTGGGGCCCACACATGAGCTGGATGAGACCCACACGTGTGCAACATTTGATGGGGTCGTGTGGAGCATTTTATGGACAACATTATCTTGATTTTAGTTAGATTTATATTAGGAATTATCCGGTATATTTATCTTGAGTTGTTAGTGGATTAGATTATTAGTTCCTTACGTGAGTAGGACTCTGTGTCTACAACATGTTTACATTATCTCATAACATTATCTTTTCTTTAAGTCATTAGATTTAGTAGTCTTTAATTAAATAACATCTTATTGTAAAGTCCACGTGGGACCCTTGTTTGATAATGGGTTTATAAAACCTACAACATTATGTAACTTTTTTAATGCATAATCGAATAAGAAACATGATGAGGACGTCAGGACACGTGCAGCACCCCGAAGGTGTACCAGCGTAGGAGGATGACTAGCCCTTCATTGTGGTTCGAGTAGGACAGTTTGGTAGGTCCCACAAGGCCCACATGATGTAGACTTGACGGATTTATTAGTAGGGGTCGTGTGGCACCATAGGAAGCAGTATTATCTTCACAATTTTAGCTAGTTTTATTAGGGATTATCTTGGAACATTGTCATTATGTTTTCGTTGGATTTTATTATAGAGTCCATAGGTTATTAAGACTCTATGTTCATGTCTATATTATCTTATCTTTAAAGGTTTTATCATTTAATTAGATAATTGAGAGTCCTTACTTGTAATAGAAGTAGGATTTGGAGTCAAAGTCAGTTTGGGATGATGTCTAAGTCGTGGACTATAAAACCCGCCAAACTTTATGTTTTTTTATGCTTTATGAAATACAAACAGAGTTTTCTATTGTGCTCATCGGTTGGAGGTCTTCCTCTCTTGGAGTCTTCTTCTTCCTTGTAAGTGTGCAGAAAAACCAGGAGTGGTTCCCATTGGAGGATTCCTTGAGTTTATCAAACTTGATGGAATCCAAGATCCCCTGATTTGTGAGGTAAATCTCTGCACTTCAGGTCCCTAATCTTCTTCTTCTTCTCTTTTTGTCACTTTAGTGGTGATTTTGATTCAAGAAGCTGACTATTGGCGGAGATTTTATGAGCTGCAACTGTTTTCTGTGTTGATAACCATTCAACAACCTGTAAATCTGTTCAAGAATCTTTCTTGAAGGTTTCTTCAAAACCCAAAAGCCTGCAACCCATCTTCTAAACCATTCCCTTGTTGTTTCTTCCATTAGAAATTCAAAGGAATCCCTTTCATACCTCGCGGCACTTTTAAGAGTCAATTCCCTTCCATTTGGAACTTGAAAACTGAAATGCCTAGGAGCTCCAGTCCTTTGGCAGCTATAGAACCTTAATCCCATGTTTTGTGTCTAAAACTCAGAACTTATCCCTACAAACCACGCAGCGACTCTTAAATTGAAATCCCTTTGGGGTAAAGTGGGTTCAGACAGACTCTATGAGACATCTGCTTGAGTGTTGGCCCTCCCAAAGAAGTAGAGGATGGAGTTTGTTGGGCAGACAGATGTGGTGCCTTGTTCCGGCGGCCCTCTCATGGTCGGTTTGGGAGGAACGAAATAGGAGGTTGTTTGATGGTACCCAAAGTCAAGCCAAGACAGGTGTTAGATAATACCCTCTCAAAGATTCACTCTTGGCTTTTTGTTTCCTCCAACAAGGATGGTCCCCCTTATGATTCATGGATATTTAATTGGGAGGAAGTCATTGTACACCGTATGTAGTTTTTGTTGTTGCTGACAGCATATCTTATGCTGTTGTAGCCTTCTTCTCTCGCTTTTTAATAAAATTACTTTATCTCTTTCAAAAAAAAGTCCTGATATTAAAACCCTTACCTGCTTGAGTCTAGCGGCAAATCAAGAACTTCTCTTTAATTTATCCTAAGGTTTCAGTTTTAAAACCCAATCTTTGGGTCATTTAGAGGGTACTAAAGAGGTGTTTCTGATATCTAATTGTTGCTGGTTATAATCAGTTATTCTGAGTATAAGCAGCACTTAAACTTGACCCTGATATAATCCCTAAACATTCTTCCATCAGTCTGATGAGGACATCATGACACATGGCACTAGAGTGTATCAGCCTCCCCTCTCACGCTATGGTTCAAGTAGAGTCAATGTTATGAATCCATGTGTCTTAGATAATGTTATGAATCCATGCGTCTTAGAGATTAGTTTTTTTTTTTTTTTTTTTTTTTTTGATGAATGAGATTAGTTATTTATGTTTCTATTGGTTTAAATTCCAGCAACATTATCCATTCATATTGTAATTAGATTAGGAGTCCTTCATAATTAGAATATGTTAAGGGGTTGATTTGTAATAGATCAGGGATTAGAAGTTGGAGTTTAATAGGGATTACTTAGGCAAAATTGTGGCCTATATACAGGCCAGCAACGTTATGTTTAATTATTATGCTTTGTTGAATAAAATTTGAGTTTATCCTAGCAATCGGCTGCTGCTCAAACTTGTGCCAGGTTCGACACCTAGCTGGGTCTCCTAGGTGAATCATGAGATGGGTCTCCTCACACCAGGTATCTCCTTCTTCCTCCTCTCTTTCTCCTTTATTTTCTTCTTCTTCTTCACTGCTATTTGCTGTTCTTGTTGGTTTTCTGATCAAGAAACTAGTAGACATCATCAAGAACCATTCTTTATGGGTTTTCTTGAACCCTTCATCTTTAAATCAGAACCCTATCTTTCCCTTTCTGTTTTCCAATTGCCAAAACACAGAAAACCTTCTTCTCTAACCTGCGGCAGACCTTTCCCCATCTTTCCCTTACTATTCTCCACCAAGAAATTAGATCCCCCATTGTTTATTACGCTGCAGCACGTTATATAAGTGAATAAATCTACCATTTCTTGAAATCTCTCTTCTGATTCAAAATCATGTTGTAACATCTATCCCCCCCCCCCCTGTTCTGGTCTTGGAATAGATGACATAAATCAAAATTTTGATTTTTGTTCAAGAATGAAATTTGTATCGCGCACATCACTTAGATGGGCTCTAGAAAGTCACGGAGAAGGGAGTGAAGAAATCAAATATGAAATATGAAAGGGAATCGGATTCTATTTGTACACTATATCTGAAATGAATCTTGTCCTCTAGACTAGACTTCTGGGTTTTTCAACCAACTTCACTTTTCAGATATGAATGAAGTATTAACATTCTTTTTGATACCTGAATATTTGGTTTGATAACCTGCTACTAATTCTTCCTCTGCTTCTGGTAAATCAAAAGGTGATCTCACATTCTGCTAGAGAAGAAATTCGAAAAACGACAAACACTCCTTAATCTCCACAGTTTCTCTGTTTCAGGTCTGAAATAATGAGTAATAGCTTGTTTCAGACTTGCAACAGGAACAGAGCCAAGAATCCTTATTTGAAACCCACTATTAAACCAACATTGAATTCTAATGTTTTTCCTAAACCAGTTCTAGATCAATCCCTATTATAGCTCTTCCTGTTAGCCCCTTTATTCCCTGCTATAACACCCTAATCAGAGTCCCAAGCCTCGCTGATTTTAAGACTGTTGTTCCCCGAGAAATCAGACTATTCTAGTTAGTTTACTCCATAATCAATCTTTATTATCCTTCCCTTTATTACCTCTAACAATCCCCGTTATATCTGCATCACAAATCTTCAAATTTGCTGATTGGAAACCAACCTAATCACAGAAATCTGTATTGATTTCCCTCTGTTATAATCCTCCTCTTAGCCTCTAAAACAAGCAACCTCATAACCCTGAAATCCCTGATTCTTTCAACCTACTGTTAATTCAGTTTCAGACCTTACCTTAATCCCCGTTAACCAATTCTTGATAAACCATATTTCAACAGTCTTATCTTTTTTGAGAGGAAATAACAGTCTTTATCCTTCAGATACCCTGCAGTTTACCCCTCAAATTTAGCCTTATTTCAGTCCCAATCCCCAAATAGTTGGGATAAGGCTGTTTGTTGTTGTTGTTGTTGTTCAGTCCCAATTCCCAACCTGATTAACCCTATTAGTCTGTTAGTTACTGTCTATACTCTGCTCAGTTTCTGTTGAACCCAAGAGCACCATATTTCCCCTTTTATTCCCTTGTTGATTTTTGGTGTGTTGACTTGAAATCTAGTGTCTGTTTTCAGCTAATTACATATACCACAGATCTGATCCCGAGTTCTTTATTAACGTATTTGTGGACCTTGTGTTACCTGAATTTCACTGGATTATTGACCATGTTTTAAGGTACTTTACATTGAGTGTTTGTGATGAAGCCAATTTGATGAGAATCATGTTAGTGCCTCCACATAAGAGAACACGATTCAAATCATGTAATTTTGGGGATATTTTTTAGTATTTTTAGTTGATTTTTTTATTTGTAATAAGGCCTTTTTGGCCAAGGGTTATTTGAGATTATTTTGTCTTGGGGAGTCATGTGTAATAAAGCAAAGTTGCCTTTTGGATTAGGATTTTTGTGGTACACGACTAGCCATATTTTGTCCTTTTTTGGACTTTAAAAGCAGCCTAATAGGGGGCCCACATGTGCTGGTCGTACAGCCAAATTGGAGTCCTTTTTGGAATGTTGAAAAGTCAAAGAAAGGGGCCCACATACAGCTGGCCATATAACCAAGACTTGTACCAATTTAGGAGATCTTTTACAATTCCTTGTGGGGCCCAATACCTTGATCACCAAGGCAAGGAGTGTGGCAACAAATTGTCCTTTTATAGAAGTTTTATTGTTTTTAGTAGTTGTTTAGATTAGGAATTTTATTCAAATCAAAGGTCCTAGAATCTAGGAATATTTTTAGATTTAGGATTCTATTTTATTGCAATTGTAAGCCTATTTAAAGGCACTTAACGAATTAAATAAAAATCAGTGGAATATGTTTTGAAATTTGAAAAGTGCACGTGTGTGTGACTTGTGGGTTGCAACCCAGGTTATTCCCCTCTCCCTTTGGGTTGAGTCGTGGACTCCCCACATCTTCTCTATCCTCCTCTCCTCTCCACGAGTGAGGTAAGTTCTCCTTCTTCCTTTTCTCTCTTCTATTTCTTCTTTCTCTTTCTCCTCTCTTCTTCTTTCCTCTCTTCTCTTTTCTCCTTTGTCTTTCTTCTTCTTTTCCCTTCTCCTCCCTTTGCTGTTTTCTGTAACAGTCCCAAGAAACCCTTCATACAAGCCCCACGAACAGCCTTCTTTCTTCCCTATTTCTGACCCCTTCTTGTCCCACAATCTCTCTTTTTCAGTCCCTGATTTCACCCTTTATCATGGCCTAAATCTACCCCAGATCTGAACATAACAGTCCCCTATTTTTCCCACAGCTCTGCACCCAAAACAGCCCCAGGTTCTGATCCTAATCTGTCCCCTAATTAGCCTCTGTTTTAGGACCTACAAGTTTACTGTTGTGTCCCTTACACAGTCCGTTCCCTGACCCAGATTAAGTCTATTGGTAATCTTTAGTCAGCCCCCACGAGTACCCTGTATACCGCCCCTAACCTGATCTTCTATCAATCCAAAACAGTTCGGTGTATTCCCTTATTTAAGCCTACACAACAAGCCCAAACTGACCTCTATAAGGACCTTTAAACCTACTAATCAGTTTATGATTTAAGCTCTCAGCCTGCAGCAAAATCTGTACTCTTTCCCTACTATAGTCAATCCATAATTCCAGCCCTCTTTTAGCTCTTACTTCAACCTACATGTGTGCACCATTTTCTAAGTTGATCCTACATCAGTTTGTTCTCTTAAATCTGATTTAGGTTGACTACATTGGCATAAATCTGATCTGTTTCAATTCTTTATTGGTCATATTTTGAGCATAACTAGATTAGTTTCATTACCTTAATTTTCTGATTGGACTTAAGGGAATACGATTTAGAGTAGGAATCTTGTTTCTATTTTCCAATTGCTTTGTTTAAATTTCTAAGATCTCTAATCGCAACATCATGTACATGCATCCTACAGCACAGTCTCCGCCCTGCAGACCTCTAATCACATATATCAGACCTGCTAGTCTTTCCTTCAAAGTCATCTATAGCCTGTTTCAGGCGCTATTCCAAAGCTTCTGTTCACACTTCTTATCAATCCTATTAACGTATATTCAGCCCTGTTTTCCCCACTTATAAGTTATAACCCCGAATCTCGGCAGTGTTAATTCAGGCCTATACCTTCTTAAACCCTGATCTTGTTACTCCTCTTTCCCTCCCTTTTAACCTAAACAAAACCCACTTCTGAGTATATAAAACCCTCTGTTATTCCCCTGTTAAGTCAGCTTTTATTCAGTCCTATTTCAGTATTCTGCTGTCTTACCTTTAAACTCAAAGTCCATAGCCTGAAACACTGATCTTCATAGCTTTACTTTTTTTGATGAATAACGATTTATTAAAAGCAAGAAAAAATCAAAATACATCAACTGAGGAGGCCATCAACGGAAAAGGAAACAGAGTGGAGAAAAACAAGAATCACAAAAACTTAATCAGAATAAAAAATACAAGAAAACCAATCCCTTGAAAGATCCGAGATGGAGAAATCCTCAAAGTCTTTTGAAGCCTTGGCCCAAGTAGCAACCTCAAAAGTGATGGAATCTATCAAACGCGAAGAAGAAGAAGAATTGCCTTCAAAGATACGGCAATTGCGCTCTTTCCAAATTCCCCAACAAACTCCATGAAGAATGGCCATCCAAATTTTCTTGCATCTTGGATTGGGATGTGGAGATTTCCATTGATGGATAAGATCAAGAAGAGATTGAGGCAGGGTCCAGCCAAGAGACAAGCAAAAAAGAAAGTGAACCCAAATGCGCCAAGTGAATGGGCAGTGAAGCATGATGTGATTCCCGGCTTCTCCATCTTCCATACAGAGAACACAAATGTGAGGCGAGAGCATCATGCAGGGATGCCTCCTCTGAAGGACGTCCATAGTATTCATCTTGCAGGGCGAAGCAATCCAGATAAAGGCTTGGACTCGAGGGGGAGAGATGCCATTGCAAATGAGCTTGACAAAGTAAGGGGGGGAAGGTGGGGAGGAAGGCGATGAGAGAAAGGAGAAGAGGGAAATGGAAGTGAAGAAACCTTAGGGATCAAGGTTCCAATGATATTTATCAAGGAGGGAAGGAAAGAGGCATAAATGCTTTATGGAGTCATATAGAGAGTTAATGGAGCCAAGTTCAAAATCCAACAAATCTCTTGAAAAATATATGTTCCAAGAAATGCCATCAGGTGTGTTGGAGAGGATATCTGAGATTCGAGCATTCTTATGGAAAGCAATTTTGTGGAGTCTAGGGTAGAGAGAAGATAAAAGAGAGTCTCCAATCCAAATATCTTTCCAAAAGCCCACCCTAGAGCCGTTTCCAGTAACCAAGGATAGGTGAGGGTATACAAGATGGCGGGTTGCAAGGATGCACTTCCAAATGACAAAGGATCTTGAAATAGGATGTGGATTTGTGTCCCAACCATTTTGATTTGTTCCATACTTGCCAAGAATAAGGGAGTGCCAAAGACCGTCTTCATCAACAATAAAGCGCCAAATCCATTTCCCAAGAAGATAAATATTTATTGAGGTCATGTTGCCTATCCCAAGACCCCCCACAGACTTAGGCTCACAGACTTCCTCCCATTTAATCAAATGATCTTTCTTAGTCAGACCCCCCTCCCAAAGAAAGTCTCATTGAAATTTCTCAAGCTTCATAGCCACCTTAGACGGAATCGAGAAGACTGATATGAAGTAGACTGGGAAGTTTGAGAAAATGACCTTGATGAGGGTTATTAAGGAGATATATGATTTATTCTAGGACGCAAGTCTTTTATCAACCTTTTCAACAACAAGATCCCAAAAGCTACTGAAATGAGGGAGACCTCCAAGGGGAAAGCCTAAATATTTTAGAGGCCATGATTCAACATTACAACCTAGAAGGGAGGCAATGAAATGTAATTGAGCATCTTCCACATTGATACTGGCAATTCTTAATTTTTCTCAATTTACTAGAAAACCCAAAATCAGCTCAAAGACTTTAATAATGCATTGGAGGTTTAGCATGTCAGAGATGGATGGTTTGACAAACACAATTGTGACATCCGCATATTGTAGATGAGAGATGGTGAGATCTGAAGATGTCAACTTGAAGCCTTCCACAAGGTTGTTATGCATAGCACAATTGAGAACGGCAGTGAAAGAGTCCGCCACCAAGGGAAAAAGGAAAGGGGAAAGGGGGTCACCCTGTTGGAGTCCCTTAGAGGCACAGAAGAATCATTTAAAAGTTCCATTAATAAGGATAGAAAACCAAGGAAATCTTGCGCAACCCATTATCCAATTGATCCATTTAGCGCCAAAACCTTTCTTTTGGAGCACCCATTTTAAGAAATCTCAATCCACTCTATCAAAGGTTTTTTCTAGATCAACTTTGCAAACTAGGCCAGAAGAGCCAAACTTCCTCCAATAATCAACACATTCATTTGTAACAAGGATACTGTCTGTGATCTGCTTGCCTTTAATGAAGCAGGAAAGGAGAAACAATTTCATGCATGACAGATCGGAGCCTGCAAGAAAGCACCTTTGCAATAATTTTGTAGAAGCTTTCAATGAGGACTGATGGGATAATAATCCTTGAGGAGAGAGGTGCCATTAACTTTCGAAATGAGGGATATAAAGGTGTGAGTAGCACCAATATACAGAGTACCCCTGTCGTAGAACTCCCTGAATGCTTCCATAAGATCATGCTTGATTGAATCCCAGCAAGATTGATAGAAAGACATTGTAAAACCATCAAGACTAGGGAATTTGTCTTTGTCCATGCTAAAAAATGTTGTTCTAACCTCATCTTCAATGAAAGGCCGTTCAACAGAGGTGGCAAGAACTGGGGCTAAGGAAGCCTGGAAAAGATTATCAATTCTAGGATGAGGCCTAGCATCCTGGGAAATAAGCTCTCATAGTAGTGGGAGGATGCATTGGCAATTAATTCAAAATCTGTGATTTCATTTCCATCAGCCTGGAGCTTGGTGATGAGATTCTTGTGATTCCTCCCATTAGCCACTTTATTGAAAAATCTTGTATTAGCATCACCTTCTTTTATCCATTTGTATTTGGTCTTTTGCCTCCAAAACATCTCTTCATATCTTCGAATGGACTCCAATTCTACCATGAGAGATGTTCTACAGGACTGGAGGTGATCTGGGAGGCCAACATTGTCAGGGTAGTGTTTATCAAGGTTAGAAATCTCATCAAGGATCCTTTCTTTTTTAGAAGCAAGCTTCCCAAAGGTTTGCTTATTCCAAATAATGAGCTTTTGCTTACTGTATTGAAGTTTCTAACAAAATTGAAACCCATTCTTCCAGAGGCCGAAATTTCATTCCACCATGTATCAACTTAAGGCTTGAAACCCGGATGGAGGGTCCACATATTCTCGAACCTAAATGGTTTTGGCCCAAAACTACAACAAGAAGTGCTAAGAACGATGGGCCAATGATCCAAGACAAATCTTGTGAGGGTCTCTTGAAAGAACTGATACATATCTTCCCAGGCAGAGGATACAAGGAATTTGTCCAGCCTGCAAAGGATGGGATTTTGCGGACCATTTGTCCAAGTGAAATGAGAGTTAAGGAGAGGAGAATCTCTATGATTAGTCTACGCCAAGAACGAGGAGAATTCCTGCATTGTTCTCATAAAACGACCACCAGTGCTTTTCTCAGAAGGGGATCTTGTGGCATTAAAGTCCCCACCAACAAGTCAGGGCCCATTCCTTCGAGCTCGAATAGTAGGCAACTCATTGCAAAAATCTTGGCGATGAGAGGCAAAAGAAGGGCCATAAACACCTGTTAAAAGCCATTCAATACCAGAGTCCGTAGATAGGAAAGAGACAGATAAAGTATAGGATCCCACAATTACATCAGTTTTAGTAACAACTAACGGGTCCCATGCAATTAATATGCCACCAGAAGTACCAACAGCCGGAAGGAAGGCCAACAGCCGGAAGGAAGGCCCACTTGATAATTCTTTTTCCAGCAACACTTCCAAGAAGAAGCCTGCAGATGGAACCCTTCTTGGTTTCTTGGATAAGAATAATGTCGAGGTTGCATTTAGTAATGCATGCCTTCACAATACAATGCTTCGACACACCTCCCAAACCTCTAGTGTTCCAGCTCAAAATCTTCATTTGTAACCAGAATTGCAGCCCCTAAGAAACCTTTTATGACCAGAGATATCACCACTATCATTCATATCCCATTTGAGATTTTTCAGCTGTCTTAAAGATTTGTCCCCTTGTTTAGTTAAAGGATGGTCACCACTAATGTAAGCAGAAATTTTAATCGGTTTGGCCTCAACATCAATAGAAGTTGGCTCCATCTTTTACATAATGCAATCGACCCTGAATTGCTGACCAGATGCCCCATTTGTGGCACAGTTCTTAGGCAAGTATAGATCAGAATTAGCTGAGCAATGAACAATAGAACAAAGAGTTGGGGAAGCTATAGAAGAACCTAAACCAGAGGAAGAAGGGGAAGCAATAGATTCTGAAGATGACTGAGACTTGGGGGAGGAAGACGTACCTAGTGTAGGAGAGAGGGATTGGCTTTTCCTTGGCTGAATATGAGGAGGGGAGCAAATACCTGGATTGGTGCGCTCTACAAGTGGAGGGGGATCTTCAGAGGCTTTCGTTGGAGAAACATGATGCCCATTTAGGAAGAGATTCTCCAGTTGTCCTTCAGTCAGGAGTTGATCGCCATGGGGAGCACAATCAACATCAAAGACAAATTCATCACTGTCGGAGTCAGAAGGGGGAAGGGTTTCATCATCATCTTCATCATTTGGGTCCCCCCTAGTTCCTATTTGAGGGGCCTCCTGGATGGCAGAAGGAGACACCAAGAAGAGGCTGGAGTCAGGGGGAGAAAATAGGTGTGGAGAAGTCTGTTTGAATTAACTGGCGAACGAAGAGGATTTAGGCATGGGGAGCTAACTGAAGAACTACCAAATAGAGGAGCATTTGTATCAGATGGGCTGGATTTCATCGGAGATAAAGTCGTCGTAGTGGAAGAACATGGATGATTCTCAATGTCGAAGCAAGAATCAATGGCAATCATTAAATGATGCGATGGGGGAGAGTCAGCAATTGGGGACGACAACTCAAGCAAAGTTTGGGCAGACTAGCCAAGGGTCTGCTTTACTCACCTTGCGCCAGATCCAGTTCGGTTTACCCTTGGAGGGCCCAAGGTTAGTTGATGGGCTTGGGCCCAAAATTCCTTTGTCAAAGGATCTAGGAAGATGGGTGTGCAATTCAAAATTTGAGCTCATGAGAAAATTAGGAATTGACGATAAGGAAACCATCTCATGCCCGTTGGATAAGCATGGAAATTGGCTGGCTGTAGGATCTAGGTATTCACCATCTTCGTGGTCATTGTTGTCCACCTATACTGAACAATCGTTGTCAGAAGGAGTCAGGGTGAACACTAGATCTTGATCAAAAATCGGATCTTCCACTTCAACGAGCACCAGGAAAGATCAATCATTAAGCTTGAGGTGAAGAATCCGAGGGATTTTAGAGACATAGGTCGATCCAACTTTGATACAAACATAATTTATATCATCAAGGGTTTGTGATTTTGGATCAATCTCAAGAAGTCCTCCACAGACAAGACCAAGGTTTTTGAATGCATCAGTCGTCCAAGCATTAAGAGGGACTCCGAACATTCTTATCCATCTCAGTCCGGTCAACTCTAAGGGGTAGATGGTATTAGTGTTAACTTCCTATTTCTTGAGGATGACGATTCCTTTTCCAAGCAGGATGTGTCCACGAATGGAGAGGAAATTGGCCTCCGCAAGTGTCTCAGCAAAGAAGAGAGCCCTGGCTGGAGATGTAGCAAAGGGTTTGACAAACATTGTTGGTCCATCTCTCAGATGAAGGCGAGCCAACGCCAATTCCACCAAATGCCAAAGAGGAGGGGCTCCCATATGATACCCAGACCCTTAGCAAGAGGAGATAAGTCAGATCCGAGGGTTGAAGAGGCTGGGCAATTGGTAGTGTTTGGAGCAGGGGTCAAAAATGTAGGGGATCTTTGGACGACAAAGGAGGAACCCATTTGTTTCAGCAGTTCTTGAAAACATTTCCAGCCACTTAGGCTTTCCCTAGCATGAACAACAATGAAAGGATTCCTAACATTCGCTTTCCACTCTGAGATTTGAATGTAGCAGCCCCAACTATTTTCAGCCATTCGGAGGAAAAGTGAACCATTATTAGATTGATGTGAGTCCTTGAGATCACCGTGAGCTGGAGCATTGCAAGCATTGGAAAAAAACTTTCTCTATTTTTTGCCAAAAAATTCCTGGAAATTTGATTGAATCGGTCTGGCCATTTCCTCTCTCAACAATCGAGAAGAAACCGTCATCGAACACTATTTCAACAGATTTGAATTCAATAGGGAGAAAACGACAATGGCAGTGAGATGAAGATCCCATGGGGGTTTGAATTCAATAGGGAGAAAACAACGGTGGCGGTGAGATGAAGATCCCATGGCAGTTAGACAAACTCCATCTATGACAATGAGCTTGTTGGAGACTTGAACCGTCCTTCAAGATCTCCAATTCATGGTTGAATTCTTGATGTTAGCACCTATTCAAATTTTCCAAATGTTGGTGCAGCACTAAGAAGTAGATGCCTTCTTGGGAAGCAGACAATTTCATAATTGATAAATAAAAAGCAAGATCCCACTTTACTGGTGTTCTAATGCGAACATGGAAGATCAAGTGGGGCCCACATGGCTCATGGTGGGGTCCATGCATGAAGACACAAGAAGGCACACGTTTAGAACATCAGTGGAGTCTTTAATTATTAGAGGCCTTTTATGTGGGTTATTTTATAGTTTTAGTTAATATTTTATGATTTATTAGAGTTAGAACATAGGTGTCATTTTAATTTTTGATTTTGGGCATTATAGGAATAATGCAATGTTGCCAAGGGTATTTTAATAATTTTCATGAGTCAACAAGTCAAAGTGAGACCCTCTTAAAGTGCTGGTCAAAATCCTCCAGAAAGGCTTGATTTTGACAGTTTTTGTTTTAGAAAGTCCAGATTTTAATAATTTCGAGTTTTGGAAAATCTTAAGTAACAAGTAAGCCAGTAGTTTAAGAGTTCTAATTTGGTTTCTAGCCATTTGCTTGAATTTGTGAGCCTATATATAGGGCTGTACATAATTGTAATGGAATGCAATGAATAATAAAGTTTTTTTGGGAAGCTCTTGGCTGGCCTTCATCCAACCTGCAAAATAGGTTGTCTACTCCATGGTGGAGAATTCCATGGACTCTCGGTGGGGTTTTCCTAGAGCTGGAACTTGAGAAGTAGGGTCTTCTTCTTAGAGAACTAGGTAATCTTCTTCTATTTTCCTCCTTTATTGAAAGTTCTTTTTGAAACCCATTATTGTTGTTTTCTCCATTAAAGAACCTTGTTGACCTGGTAAAACATTAATTTCATACACTTATACTCTTCAGAATGACCTCAAATTTGGTATGGTGATCACTCATAGATGTCAAAATCCACCTGTAAAATTTCATAAAATTTCGATGCGTTAGTAGGGGTATCTTGGTAATTTTGTGGTTTTGTCCATAAATTCCAAAATTGCCCTTATTGGATTCTTTACAATTTTTTTCCCTTCTTTTGCCTCTCTAATTCCCTTCAAATCTCTCTAATGTCCTTTTGTCTACCAACTACTCTTTTCTTTTAAAATTGCAATTACTTGGGTGTGTTTGCATTCAAGTCTTGACTTCTTGAAATCTATCCTAAGTTTTTGCATCTTGATAAATTGTGTTCGGCATACCTATCCTCGTATCTGTGGGCCCATAACTAGCAGGTGAACTGCCAGCTCTAGATTATCCAACAACAATTTTGGTATCAAAGCTTGTGTCATACATAAATTTTGGTAACAAAGCTATTGTGATGCATCATGTTTATCTTCAGCATGCTAAGACCCCTATAATGCCTTTTGAAACCAGTACCTTATTAGACTAATTAAAGGACTATCGGATCAAGGTATTTAGATACTTGATGAGGCAGTTCTTCAATGGATGGAGAAGTACAGGCCTTTATGGAAGCCAAAGACTAAGCTTAAGGGATCATTGAAGAAGTATAATTGATGCCAATAGTTTTAGGCTTTATTTTTAAATGTTTTCTTTCTATTTTAGGAAGGTTTTAGAAATGAGATTAATGTAATAAAGCCATATGAGCCATAGGGAGGGGTTAAGATTAATTTTAAATAGTTTATGACTGTTTAAAAAAAAAAATTTAATTTTTAGAATTTTTATGGGTTGTTTAGGCTGACCATACAAGGAGCTATTTTGGGCCAATTTCATTCTTTTATTATAGGTCCTAAGACCTAATTGTACAACAGTTTAGAGAATTTAATGAATTGAAGAGCTTTTGAAGCCCACGGTTTGGCTGGTTATCTTCTCCAACTCTCACGGTTTAGGTGAGTTCTCTCTCTTTTTTGATTTCCTCTTCTCTACCTTCTCTAATCTCCATCATCTTCACATCTTCATTCTCCTTCTTTCAAAACCTCTGTAAAAAATTGACCTTGCTCTCTTTAAAATCATCCTTACTACCCTCTTTTATATACCTTCTTGTTCCCATACATCATTTTCTTTCCCTAACCTTTTGCTCTAGTTCTTCTTCTTTATACACTTTTCCGTGCATAGGAAAAATTTTCAGCAAGCACATTTTCTTTAATTACTCTCATCTCTTCATAGAAACCTAATTCCCTTTAGGTTTATTCATCCAATACCTTAAGACACCTATTCACATCAAAAGCCCCAATTTCCCACCCTAATTTTTAAGGTTTCTTTAAGTTTTACCCATTCTTGAACACTAAACCCAAACCCTTTCAGCCGTACACATCTAGAGCCCTTTTTCTTTTATTAAATTTTTTTATAAAAACATAAACTATTACATAAATAGGGAGGGGCAGCTGCATGTCCCTTGGTGTCCCATTCTTTTTAGGGTTTCAAATTTGAAAATCCAAGTTTCTTGATTTTGGACAGATTTTGAAATTCCACTAATTTCTTTCATTTTTTCTTCAATCTTTCTTTAATTTTTGCTTCTATTTGCTCACTCTACTATTCTTGAATTAATTCCCTTATTTTCTTGATTAAATTCTTTAAAGATTCAGGTTTCTTGATTACTTTTCTTAATTTCCAGCATTCTTTATTATTCAAGAACCTTTCGTTTTGGCTTGAGATAATTAAACAAGTATAGGAATCTTGATTTCCACAATATCTTACATCACAACTCAACTCAAATACATCACAACTCAACTCAAAAAGCCTCGTTGCTATTATTTGGAGTTAGCTACAGAAATCCTGTTCCGCCATTTCACTCTATCTATGGTTGTATCTTCCATTAAATCAAATCACTCATGTCTTTCCTCACTACTTCAACCCAAGTTAGTTTTGGCTTTCCCTTGTACTTTTAACGCCTTCAACTTGCACCATGTTACCCCTCACTAATGCAGTCATTGGTCTTTGTTGATCACAGCCAAACAATCTCAGTCAACTCTCCCTCATCTTGTAACCTATTGGTGCTACCCAAAGTATTGTGAATGATTTCATTTCTGGTCCTATCCTTTCTAGTCCTGCCATTCATTCTATTTATGTGTTGTTTCTTGGTTGTCCAAGATTAGCTCCATAAAGCATGGTCAATTTTATTGCCATCTTACATGATTTTTTTCTTCAATTTCAATGGTATGCATTAATCACACAACACTCCAGAAGCACCTCTCCACTTCATCCACTTTGCTCTAATTATATAAGCAACATCTACCTCAATCTCTCCTTCCTTATAAATGATTGAACCAAGATTAAGAAAATGGTCACTCTAGGGACTTCAATCTCTCCTTCCTTATAAATGACTGAACGAAGATTAAGAAAATGGTCACTCTAGGGTATCTCTTAGTCAACTACTCCCCCGTTTCCTATCTTCACTAAAAACGGAATCCATATATTTATTTTAGTCTGACTTATCTTAAAATGTTACGATTCTAGACCATCCCTCCATTGTTCTGACTTGGCATTTATCTCCTCTCTATTCTTGTCAATAAAAATTATATCAACAAACGACATACATCATGCCTAGTCAACTCATCCATAACTAACACAAAGAGATACAAACTCAATGCTGATCCATGGAGCAAACAAACTGTGATAAAAAACATGCCCAGCTCTCCCACAGTTATTCCAGCACTAGTTATTTTTCCATCATACATATCCTTACGTAAGTCAACATATGTACTTTTTTTAATAAGTCAACATATGTACCAAATGACCTCTCTAGTTGCCTTATTTTCTATGTCAAGAAGCCCATGTGAAGATTTTTTTGCTTTTCTTCTATCAATCACCCAAGTAAGAAAATAGCTTCAGTTGTTAATCTCTCGAGCAAAGATCCAAACTGACTTCTGATACTCTAGTTTCATGTCTTAGTCTATGCAAATCACTCTCTCCCAGTAATTGGTGCAGCCATGAACAACTCCCTTGTTCTTGCAAATAGATATCAAGATACTCTTCCTTCATCTGACATTTTCTTAGTTTTAATAAAAAAATTCTATCAAAAAAAAAAAAAAAAAGATCTTGTTAAACAACTTATTTAACTAGGATAAGCCACTGTTTCTCATTTCAAAACTTCAATTGGGATACCATCTTGTCCTAATGCATTCCTTGCATTCAACTCTCTCAATGCCACACTAATTCCAGATAACCTAATTCTTTTCTCTTTTTTTTGAGAAGCAATTCTAAGGAAGTATATGTGATCTCTAATCTCATCAATGCTATTGATTTCTAAATCAATATTCCTCAAGTGATCCTCATTTAATTATTTCTGAATTAATTCCTCCACCCTTCTTTAATCTCCTCATCCTTTACCAAGACTCTTTGATCCTGATTCTTAATGTAACTAACCTTTTTTTTTATACAAGATAAATTTTTATTCATCAAAGGGGATAAAAAAATCCCCTACAACAATACAACAAAATCAAAGAAGCAAAAAGATTACATCTACACACAAGAAACCCTCAAATCCTTATAACATGGTTCCAATTTCTAATCAGACCTACATTTTGCAATTCCTCCCACGGAAAGCCCAATTATGATATCTAATCCTCCTAATACCCAAGCCCCCTTATTGATAGGACAACAAACTGATTTCCAGTCCACCAGGTAATATCTTCTAGAATTAATAGAATCATTTCAAAGGAAGTTTCTCAAACACTAAATTTTAGAAGCCACCGAGGCCGGAATAAAGAAGAGAGAAAAGAAATAATTTGGTATGCTACCCATAGATCTCTAAATAAGATTCAACCTTCCTTCCTTCGAAAGAAGAGGCGATTTCCAAGAATCAAGCCTCTCATCAATTCTTTCCACCACAGGCTTCCAGATAGATTTTAATAATATTTGCACCAAGCGGGGGCCCCAAGCACGAAGAAGGGAGATGACCAATTTTGAATCCCAAAAAGTCACCAATAAATGAATCTCCCCTACCTAACCCACAAGATAGATCTCACTCTTTGCCAAATTGATTTTAATACCCAATACAACTTTAAAACACTGAAAATGCACCTCAAAAATCTGACCTTTCTCCCACCTGCCTCACAAAAAATCATAGTGGCATTAGCAAATTGAAGACGAGTTATATGACTGCCTTCCCTTCCCACCTCAAACCCAAAAAAAAGGCCATTCTCCCCTTTCATTGTCATTCGACTCAAGAAATAGTAGATCCCCTAGCCTCAAACCTCTAGAACTTTCAAAATAACCTTCCAGGGCTCCATTAACCAACACAAAAAAGAAAACAGACTGCATGCAAATACTCAAATGGTCCAAGGACTTCTAATTCACATGATCGTATGCTTTTTCCAAGTCCAACTTGCTGAGAATTCTATTTTTACCTAATTTAATCCTATCAACAACACATTCATTATCACTAAGATCCCATCCAGAATTTGGCAACTAGCAGGAAAAAGAAAAAATCACCTAGAGATAGTATCCTTCAACCCCAACTTAAACCTCGAGGAAATCATTTTGGATATGATCCTATACAAACTGCTTAAGAGGTTAATAGGATGAAACTCCTATTTTCTTTTCTTTTTTTCTTTTTTTTTTAAAAGGCTGATAGGATGAAAATTCTTCAACTCTTTGGTAGCCATTTTCTTTGGGATTAAGGCTAAAAGTGTTATTCAAAATCCTATTGAACATATCACACTCAAAAAAAATTCCTCAAAAACATTTAGGAGATCCACCTTTATATTGTCCGAACACTTATGAAAGCTTACGATCATGTAACTTCGGGTTTCTTGCTTGATGTGCTTCGAAGATATGGTTTTGGCGTGAAATGGCAAAATTGGATCCTTAAATGTGTTGGGCTAGCGTCCTTCTCTATTTTGCTCAATGAGGTTCCTGCGGGTTATTTTGGATGTTCCCAAGGGCTGAGACAAGGGGATCCCATCTCCCCTTTCCTCTTTCCTATGGTAGTTGAGGTGTTAGGACATACGCTTGATAGGGCTGTAGAGTCGTATGTTGGAAGGTTTTTCGGTGGAGACTAGCCAGTTGTCGGTCTCGCAAGTCGCACCTCCAGTTTGCTGATGATACCTTGATTATGTGTGCAAATTCCCAACAACAAATCAAATATTTAAGGTGCATTTTTTGGTGTTTTGAGACTGTGACCGGCTTGAAGGTAAACTTTGAAAAAATCTTTGATTGTGGTAGGTGAAATCCCTAATATCAACATTTTGGTTGTTGATTTGGGTTGCAGGGTGGGTTCTCTCCCAACCACTTACCTAGGCCTCCCTCTTGAAACTTCTTTTAGAATGACGGATGTGTGGAACCCAGTAATTGAAAAAATTCAAAGAAGATTATCTGGTTGGAAAGCTAACTATCTCTCTAAAGGGGGAAGGATGACTCTTCTAAAGGCCGCCTTTGCTAATATCCCAATTTACTTTATTTCCCTACTCAATTTACTAAAATCGGTGGCGCTGAAAATCGAGAAGCTCCAAAGGGATTTTTTGAGGAAGTGTGGTAAAAATTCCTCCGGTATGCATCTTGTTGCGTGGGATATTGTTTGCTCTCCAAAATCAAAAGGGGGAATGGGACTCTGAAGATTGGTTGATATGAATGTTGCTCTTCTCTACCGATGGATTTGGAAGTTGAGATTGGAGGAAGATTGGCTCTATAAGAGGGTGTTGGTAAAAAAAATACAGGATTCAAGATGTTTGGAACCCTAATGTGATTCACCGCCCTCATGGGAAAAGTCTTTGGAAAGGTATTGTTACATTTGGAATCTTTTCAGAAAGGGGTTTGATATGATATGGAAAAGGGGGACAAGATCGCTTTTTGGGAGGATAGGTGGTGTGGGGAAAGGCTGCTAAAGGAGATTTTCCCAAATGTTTATTTCTTGGCTGAAAACAGGTTAGAAGGTCTGCCTATGATTTCAAAAGTCCCTCATATTTGCAACTTAATAGAAAATTGTCAAATGTTGTTGCCCACGTAAATCAAGCTGATGAAAAAAGATGGTAGGCTAGTGATGGGGGCATTTTTTCAGTAAAATCTTGCTTTAGCCTTATTGAGTCTTCCTGGGACATTGGTATTCCTTGGAAGGCTATATGGAATCATATGATTCCCTTAAAGGTGCAATTCTTCCTTTAGACTGTATCTTTAGGGAAACTTTCTATGATGGATGTGATATCCCACAAACGAATGTATCTCACGAATATTTGTTTGTTGTGTTACAAGGATGGGGAGTCCCACATCTTATATGCTCATTCACTGTCCATTTGTGGTGGATGTGTGACATGCTATTTAGCAAGACTTTGGAATGAGCTAGGTGAGCACTCTGAATGTTAACAACCTTTTAGTTAGTTGGAGATCTTTGACCTTCAACCCCAAGGGTAAGATGTTGTGGAGTACGGTGCCTACAATCGTGTAGTGGTCGGTTTGGAAAAAAAATAAATAATAGGGTCATTGAGAATTATGTTGAATCTTCTATCCAAGTGTATAGGAAGGCTAATAATTTGTTACTCTTTTGAGCCAGGAGATGCAAAAAATGTGATAATGATCACAGGGGAGGGTTGATAAGGGATTGGAACTCTACTATTGGCCTAGTTTAGCCCCTCATTGTTTTTTGGTTTTCGGTTTTGCTCCTTTTTGGCCTTTCCTCTCCTTTGTATATTTCCTTTCCTTTCTTTAATAAAATTTTTCTCTTATAAAAAAAAAACAAAAACAAAAAAAGATATTGTGAATGCATTCTAACCAGGAGCTTTATCCCCTTTCCTATCTTTTGACTCCCAAAATTTCCTCTTCTCAAAACGGCCTCTCCAAATTATCTTTCTCCAAATCAGATATTCTTTCTAACTCAAGACCCTCTAAGCTCGACCTAAAACCTTGATCCTCCTTATACAACTTCTCCTGAAATTCAACAATAACCAATCAAATTTCAGCCGGGTTCTGAATCCAATCCCCATCGACAAATAATCCATGAATAAATTATGGACCCTTCCAACCAATGCCACCTTACGATAATTTTCATATTTTTGTCACCCTCCTTTAACCATCTAATACAAGATATTTGCCCCCAAAAAATTTCTTCCATTGCCAACTCCACTTGAAATTCTATTCTCAAACTCTTTCCTTCCAACAACAAGCATTGCTCTTCCTCAATCAAATCCAAGTCTTTCATCCTCGAAAGCAACAACTCTTTGGTCCTTGAGAAAGGACCAAAACGAGTCTTACTCCAAGACTCAAGGCCTTGAACTTAAGAGCAAAACAATACTAGCCTCCCAAAGAAAATCCACCTTATTCCACTCTTTTTTCTTTTCTTTTTTTGAGATAAGTAACCAAGATTTTATTTTAAAAAAATAATAATGAAAGAATACAATTGGACACAACAACACCTACATGGTACTTACGGGAAAGACACTATCAATAAACATACAAGATAATCCCATCCCCCAATTAGCCAAATTGTCGCCTAGATTGATCAATTCCCTATCAACGTGAACGAGAGAAATATTCAGCACTGGCATTAGCTCCCTGATCTCATATATAATAGAACCCCCATGACCTCAACATTTATAGATTCACACAAGCCCAACGGGCCACATATAATCAACACATCACTATTGTGATACCTTATCTTGAGAGAGAACCTCAAAAATATTTTCCAATTAGAACCACATCTCTTCAAATCTAAAAATGATGGGACCTTCCACCACACAAAGAGGCTCCAAAAGTATAAGGATCTGGTTCGAGATCGATTTGGGCAGAGCAACTTGCGACCTATTAAAAAAATAAATCGTCTCAATCATTACAGAAAAAGAACTAATCAATCCAACTTAATGCCACCCTCCCCTAAAAATTCAACCACATGAACTTGGCACCTTTCAAAGTCCCATTAATTAGATGTCATCCCAATATAAAATCTCTGAACTCAGCCATCGTATGAACCATCCGACACCCACCTTTTCTCTCATTAGTGAATCTAATCAAATTGAAATCACCACCTATACACTATGGTATATTCCATCAAGCCTTCACATCATCTAATTCCTACAAAAAATCATCCACAACCCTAAGAGCATTGAGACCATACCCTCCTAAAAAAATCCACTCTTCCTCCTTACCCACTAAGTGGCAACAAATGGACAGAGATTAAGTCTGTTTTACGTGTTCAATCATCTCCACCAAGCCAAGATCCCAAACCAACAAAATCCCACTAGACACACTCCAAAACGGAATATCAAGCCACTCACAATTCCTAACCCTTAAGCCTTCCATACAATAAAATCAGACATAGACTCCATCTTTGACTCTTACAAACATAAAATTTAGATTGAATTTACAAACCCCTTGACCAATAATGGCCCACTATTCCCCATTACCCATCCCTCGTACATTCCACGACATACTTTTTAAATCCATTAGTAATTTGCACCCGAGAATTCGGCTTCCACATTATACCTTCCATCTTAGTGATTTATCCCTCTCCGCCCTTTCCACTTTAGAAAGTCCCTCTGCTTCCTCCCTTTTGTCCCACTTACTTATCTCTTTCAAAGATCTTTCTTCCCTTCTTTGAATCTGACCAAAAACGTCCCGATTCCACCTTTTTAACTTTTCTTTTAGAATCCTCAATTTCAGCCTAACATGTTGTGTAACACCTCGCAATGCATAAAATGGTAAAAATGTAATTTAGCATGTGTAAGAGTAAAATTATCTTTAAACATCTTTAGAAAGTCTATTGTGGTGTTGAGGACTCAATAGAGTGCATTAGAAGTGAGAGAGATAAAAATAAGTCATGAACTAGTCAAGTTCTAAGGTTGTCCCAAGAGCAAAATTGGGGTGACTTCATGGGCACACCTGTACCAATCCCGGTAGCATTATAGTTTAAACCATATATCATTGGAAAGCTCTAAGAGTTTACTTTCCAACGCTTCAAACAGGGCGTAAATTGAAGTTTTCTAGTGAAAGTTATGGTTGTTTGACAACGGGGTGTTTGAGCTAAAAAATCAAAACAAACATTCTAGACCCGTGTCAAGACCAGTCTGAAGACGGGACCAAGCCCTTAGGAGACTCCTTGATCAGTCCTCAATCTCTTGCCCGGTCAAGGCCTGGCAGGTCCCGAATCTCATGACCAGTCTAGACTGGAAAATTCCGAAAATGTGCGAAAAAAGTGCAAAAATGTATAGAAATGATGTGTCTTGCTCTTATTGACCCCCACACGAATGTGATCTCATTTTAGACAAATTTAAATACTATTAAACCTCATTAAACCTCATTTAAGTCCATTAAACCATTTAGAACATAAAGATGAAGAGAAAAAGAATTGGGAAGCTTGAGAGAAGAAAAAAATGATTCATCTTCTCCAAGTGTTGGTGAGTAGCTGAAACCTAGATCTAACGTAAAATAATTGTGGTTTTCAGTTTTCTACCTTAGTTTATATATTCTAACCATGGAATACTTTGTTTACTCATAGAGGGAGGAAGGATTGATAAAGGCAATGTGGTTTTGGAGAAGGATACCCTTCAAAGCACGGAATAGAAGGTTTGGGTGAGTGGATATGCATTTTATGTTCACTTTCCCTTCTTAGGTTCTTAGATTTGTTGTGTATGAGCTTTATTTTGGTGGATTCATCATATTTATCCTTGTGAATGATAGTTTCTTGGTGTTAGATCATAGTTTCTTTGATGTGAGCATGTTAGATGATGATTTCCCCATTGTTTCCATTGTTCTTAGATCATGAAACTATTTTCTTGATGTTGGAGCTTTGTTGAGTGGGTTTGTTGATCTATAATCTATTTGGGAAGGTTTAGGAGTTCGATTTACATGAGTTGTGTGATTTGTAAGGATCTTGGTGGTGTGTTTTTTATTATCCCTTTGATTTCGCTTAGAATTCCTTAATTCTTATACTATATGTTTGATAAAATGTTTTTTAATTGCTTTTCCACAATTTACATGTCTTATGGATGCCTTTGGATTCCTTGCATGAGCCTATTACTCACTTTGATGGATTCCCTTTACTTTATGATTAATGCATGTTGATTTGTGCAATTTCATTGATTCCCATGTTAGGATCTTAGAATTTATGTGTAATACATTGGGCTTTGCATCTGTTGGAAATGTTTGGTGGCATGAGCATGTTACTCTAGCATGGTTTATTTTGGTATTTTCATAGAACATCTTATTTGGGTTTTCACATGAGTTTTGGAACACTTGAGCTCTTGGTTTTTATCGTAGACGTAGACGGCATTTGGCATGAAAAGGTTTTACATTCATAAGCATCATATATGTCCTTAGAATTGGGTTAAGCATCTTTTTGCATATTGGTGTTTGGTCATCTTTGGTTTTGGACTCTTTATGAGATAGGACATATGGATATCTTCAAATGGCTTCCTTATGTAATAGTTACCTTAATTTATATAAGCATGGTTATAACATTCGGATTTTGGATGTGGATTTGATATAATACCCCTATGTGGGAACATGCCATTTTCGGGTCTAGAAACCCTTAAGTGGGTTGGTCCCTGTGACCCTCACGTATCCTTCCGCTGGGTCACATCAATAGGCGAAGAGACACTAGTTGCCTAGAGATTTATATGTATATATGGTCTTTATGACCCCGGAGACCCTAATATGGGTTGGCTAAATGTAATCCCGGAGACCCTTTATATAGGTTGCCACTTGTTGGGCCCAGAAACCCCTATGTGGATTAGCATTTATGGTTTCAGGTACCCAATCACCAGGTCACATTACTAAGTGAAGACGGTCATCGTGTCCATTGGTCTTGTGACCCCAAAGACCCCTTAGTCGGTTGGTCATTCATGGAAAGAGGCTCCTTTGTGAGCAATTTGTATGTGATGATTTGTCAGAGACCCTACATGGGTTATGGGATTTGAATTTGTCGGAGGCCTCATATGGGTTACGTGTTTTGGATTTGTCGAAGACTTCTCGTGGTTCATTTATATTTACACTTGTTTTGTCGAAGACACAACATGGGTTCATTTACATATGATTTTAGTATTTGACGAAGACCCTTATGGCTTAGTATATGGTATATCGTATGTAGTATATGCATGTTTTAGTTTAGTACACTTCAGACACTCATATGGTTATCTTGTAGCATATGCATACTCAAATCTCAGTAAGGATATATGATTGGTACATTCGTTGCACTCGCATACGCACTTTGATTCCTTACCTTATCTTGCTTCATCATATTTGTTACTGTGATTATCTTTAACCTCCTTTGTATGACATAAATTGCGTGCCCTTTTACTAAGCTCGTCAAACTTACCCAAAATTGACACTACCCACAAATGGAGTCTTGGAGGACAGATACAGATAGAGGTTGCTTGGAATGTGACCCAGAGTGAGAGTTGGGCAGCTAGGCCCTTATGTTATCTTTCAATCTTTAGTTTTCTCTTTTGACATATGGTGTACTTCTTAAGCACAATTAGATGGGCTTGTTTGGGCAAGGATTATACATACTTTGGTTACGGGCATGTTAAGGCCCCTTTATGTTGGTTTTGAGAGATTTTGGATATGATGATATGTACCTATTTTTGCTACACTTGATTTAGTTTACTGTTGTTTATATCCCGCTGCGATGTGTCAGATTAAATGGACTTAAAATGGATAAAAGAAAAGTAATCAATTTATAAGCAAAGTGGCATGAGATGGAATAAGGAGTGCCACACCTTTAACACAGGATCTCTTGGCTATGAGATACGGGTTCAGGGCGTGTTACCTAGTGTCACATATCTAGATTTGGGCCCACTTCATGGCCCATGAAATCGGGTTGCGACATGTTGCCTTGAGGAACCCTCCACCTCAAGGGGAGTCCACCGCTTTTCACTGTCTCCTCAAACTCTGGGTGCATCCTACACATATTTTGGAATCTAAAGGGCTTACAATAAAATAGGAATGTGATCTCTGGTCTTGAAAGGGCTTTTCCTTTTACTAGCTAAAAACATTCCTCTCAATCCCGAGAAACCATAAAGCGGTCCAGCTTGCTCATATATGGAATCTCCTGGAAGTTTGACTAGGTGAATCTTTATCCATTAATTGGAAAATCTAATAGGCCATTTGTCCACAAACCCCCAAAAGCCTCCATTCTACTCGATTTCCTCCATAAAACTCCAAAAAACTGCCCACTCCGTAAGACCATGGACTCTAGTCATTGCCCATAGTTGTTGCATCTCTTTTAACTTGGTTGCAACCGACACTGAGAAACTCCCTACATTTGATTCAATGTCCATTCTCTCCTTGTCCCATAGAGTAATAATCATGGTATCAAATATCTCGAAATATCTTAAATATCTTCCGACATATATCCATGTCTTCTAGGACCGACACGACATATTCATATATCGATACGAAACATTGAGTATATTATAAAAATTCATTTTTTTGATCAACATGATGTACGATGTTGGTGTGTTTGAGCGAATATTCCCCATTTCACAGTGTATTATTGCCTAATATCAACATTGTGTTATTATGATAATAA